>CABHPQ010162691.1:825-23063 GCA_902168405.1 Peromyscus aztecus
CATCCAAGAACAACTCTTAACTGAGTCTAGGAAGGGTAATAGGTCACCACAGCCCAGCTGAAGATTATATAATGTGCCTGTCTTGGCAATGTCACTCTGAGCTCAGAAGCAGCCAGACTGACACCTCAACTTGTGAGCAGCTTGGACAACCCTCCTGATAAAAGAGAAAACAGGGTCTCTGAAACCTTATCCCAAGAAAGGAAGTAATTTAGGTGGGAGTCACGTTGTTATCTAGGTTACAGCATTGCCTCTAAAGGAGCTCCGTGACCTTGGGTAAATGGCATTATTGATTTATAATGATTTTGCTCAATACCATCCAGTTTAGGGGACACATTCACAGCCACTTGTTCCTTATAGTCACCAAGTACAGTAGCTGGTGATCTGTTTTTAAAAAAGAAAGGAAGAGAAAGAGAGAGAAAGAAAACCATGAGCTAAATGAGCTAGCTCATTCTGTGCTGTGTGCATGGAGAAAGTCATCTGTATCTCTGCCTACGTTCTGATCCAGTCTATTGTTCTTCCTACAGTTACAGACCTGTGGTAGAAGTGTATAGAAACTATGAAAGAGCAATGTCAGTGTGGTTTGAGTTGACTCAATTCTTAATGGTAGCTTATTTGGGGTAGCAATGAAATTCCAGGTAGAAGGTCAATTTTGTTTTTCAGTTAACAAACTTTATTTTTTTTTTTTTGAGCAATCTTAGGTTTACAGAGGAATGGAGCAGGAAGTACATTTTCCCATGTATCACTTCTCACCTCCTCCCTTTCTCTTTCCTTCGTTCCCTTCCTTCCTTCCTTCTCTCCAGTTAGCCCAGTTAAAAGTGTGTGCTCCTGAGGCACACATGTTGCAGCTGACATACAAATACTAGACACTGTTGTGAAAGTCATGGTTTGCATTAGGAGCACTCTTGGTGTTACACATCCAGTGTGTTTAGACAAATGTGTGGTTTGTAATTACAGAGTCAAACAAACTAGCTTCACCGTCCTAAAAACCTCCGTGCCTCATCGGCCTCTCCCTTCTGAGCCTGTAGCATCCACTGATGTTACCAGCACCAAGTTGGAATGTACTTTTTAGGGGTTTTTAATATATAAATTCCAAAGCCACCAAGCATTAAGAGAAAATCCACTCTAAAGAGTAGTTACTTTCTTCTTCGGTATGAATGATCCAGCCTTGCTCACCAAAGGGGCAATTGATCCCAGATCTGCTGGGCACCCTACATGTCTGCTTTGGCAAAATCGTTCCCTCAGTCTCCCTCCTCCTCCAAGCAGCCTGAGGGGGTGAAGACTGAACTCCAGCCTGGCCTCCCCATCCCTTCTTTTGATCATGTCACTCTTCTTGTGTGGTAAAATACATAGAGATGCAGCTGCCATCTGGGTTGGAGAGATAGCCTTTGCATCTAGAATCTTCCCAGACGGGGTACTTGGGAGTAAAGCAACAGTGCCATTTTCTAGAACTTGTCCTCTCTTCCATGACCCATGTGCTGACCCTTCATCCCCCCCCACCATGTTCTAATCTTTCTATAAAAGAATGAACGAGGGGTTTGGGAAGTAACCTTCCCTTGTTGAGTCAGTAAACAGAATTCTCTACCTGAGCAGGCTCCCTCTGAGGAGGTGATGGATTCTCTGGAGTCTTTCTCAGAACAGCATCTTCACTTGAACCTGGGAAGAAAACACCTGCTTCTCAGAACAATTAGCATCTGCCACACACAGTCCATCCTCCTGCACTCCCGCCTCTGCCCTTCCTCTCCCTGGCTCTGCTCCCCACCCCCATACACACACTCTCTCTCCCTCTTTCCAGTCAAGGACACATTGAAGTGGCTGGTCAGTGCCACCCCCGTGTCTAAAACTTCAGTATATCTCCTTGCAGGGACTTTTCCAACTTTACCTAGAAAAGAACTAAGCCGAGCTTGAGCACTTGTGGTCAGCCTGCTTCCGGCTGTGGCTTCAGTTAGTCTGTGTTCTCTGACGGAGGAAGTATTTGCAATGATGGGAACTGCCTGACTGGATTGTGGGAGGACCAGGGCAGACGGTGCCTCATAGCATTGGCATGCGAGATGCCAGCAGCAAGCCGAGTGAGGAGAGCAGAGAGGGACAGATCAGACCCAGAATGGCAGATGCTGTGTGATACCCCCACCCCAACTACATACATTCCCCAAAATTCAAATTTATTTATAAACTGAGTGTCTTGGTCAAAGATGGCTTTCCCAGAAATGCAAGCAAAACCAAGACAATGGCATGTTTTAGATCCTGAGAGGCCCTCAGGTCGAGAGTCTGCAAACAGGGACGTATAGACCTTCACACACTGGCTGGAGAGCTGTGAGTGACAGGAGTGGTGGATGACAAGCTAGTAATGACATAAAAAGTCTCAGGATTCAAATTCACCATCATCACCACCCACTTACTCCCCCATACACACACACACACACACACACACACACACGCACACGCACACGCACACGCACAGCACCTTCACTGTGATTGGAATATTCTGAACATTTTCTTTTCAGAATATGATTCTCCATGTAGATCAGAACCCTCTTGGTGAGAAACCTTACCCCAGCAGGAGCTTGTCCTACTGAACCACATGAAAAAACTACCTGGAAATTGAGAAAGAGTTTGGCTAGAATTGCTAATTAATTTTAACTACTACGTAATTGGAGATTTGACCTAACAGCCAGGTGATTAATTAAAATACTTGGGATACCAAAGATCTCACATTTGAGGATCTGTCCATTTCAGTGCAGAACAGAACAAGGTCTGCCCACCATGGAACTCAGATTCTGTTCCACTGAGCTTGTCTTGTATGAGTTAGAATTTTAGTGGGGTTCCTCCTACCCAGGTTTCATATTACAAATTTAAGGAGGCATCAAAGGAGAATTTACAGTGAGGAGGTCTATCCCAGAAAACCTTTTTACCTACTCTTGTGTGGAAGACCTCCTAAAGAAATAGAGAGTGAATGTTATCCCAGGGTCAGAACACCTGACCCATAGTAGCCCACAGCAAATGCATGGCCTCTCATGCTACCTAAGTTTGAAAGAGTGTTCCACAGCACTCTTTCAGTTTACTATGGTTTAAAGATGCATTGTCTCTGTGGGCATGTGGCTTTATGGACTCGTGAGTAGGGCCTTCATGTCCCAGGGTCACAGGTGTTCCATGTATGGAGCAGGGAAAGGGGTGGGGGGTGGGGGTAAAAGTTCAGTCAAGGACTCTTAGGTGGAAAAAGTGTGCATTTTGCATGTGTTCAGAGACCTTCCTGGGAATATGCTGTAGCACAATCTCATTGTAATCTGTCATTGTCCAGTCAGGTGTTACTGTTCCCTAAATCCAAAGCTGTGTGCACACATGTGCATAGATCTTCCGGAGTCTTTTGAACACCTCATTTACATGGACTCTCTGGAAATTTGTCTTCTGTTTTTATAGAAGATTTGCTAAGCAGGTGAGCACATGGGGGATTTGAGAGTGTGACCTTAGATGACCTCACTACCAGTTTGGCCTTGGAGCATCTATTTGCTCAGCAGTAATAAGTTAATCACAGATGAGCCTGTGACAACTCACTGTGCATGCCCCCCATCTGGTAAGATGGAGTCTCTTCTCTCACATCTCCTTCCCTTTCTTTCCCTTCATTTCCTGCTTCACACTTGGCTCCTGTCTCTCTTCCTATTCCAGACTTCCCCTTTTGCTACTAGACAGCTACAGTCCAAGCTACCTTGCCTGTCTGGCTTCATCTCCTTCTCCAGCCACACTTGTGATCCATTACACCTGTGCCCTGTTCTAGTGAGGACATCCTCATGCATGCTCCCTTCAGAGTCTGGTGCTGGACTCCTTTAGACTTCCTGTGCAGAGCATTCTCACCAGCTGGTCCTGTGGCAGACTTTTCTGTCCCCATCAACTGCTCCCCAAATAACCACAAAGAGACTTATTATTAATTGTAAATGCTTGGCTGATAGCTTAGGCTTATCTCCAGCCAGCTCTTACAACTTAAATTAACCCATTTCTATTAATCTGTGTACTGCCCCCAGGCTCATTTACCTCATCTATGAACTTCCTATGTTGCTTCTTCCCTGTCTGGCTTGTGACTCTTGGATTCCACCCTTCTTCTTCCCAGCGTCTTCCTAGTCTGGCTCTCCCGTCCAATGTCTTCCTGTCCATCTAGAGGCCAGTCATCGCTTTATTAAGCAGTGAGAGTAATACATATTTACAGTGTACAAAGATTGGTCCACGGAAGATTCTGTTCTCAGCATTTCTCTCTGCTGCTCATTGGACTCAGCATAGCCTGCTCTTTCTTGCCTAGACATC
Organism: Peromyscus aztecus; assembly: GCA_902168405.1. Taxonomy (NCBI): domain Eukaryota; kingdom Metazoa; phylum Chordata; class Mammalia; order Rodentia; family Cricetidae; genus Peromyscus; species Peromyscus aztecus. The sequence goes on from CABHPQ010162691.1 coordinate 5,116, forward strand.
TCCTCTCCTCATTTTCTTTACAGGAACCTGGCAGTGAAAGCCCTGCTCCCTACTTAGGTGTCCAAAGCAAACATGTCTACTTTTAAAGGGGTCCCATGATCCAAATGCAGTGTCCATATCGGTGTGGCCGCTGAACCATCGTCAGTGCCAAGCTTGTGAAATAAGGACTCCTACAGTTTATGTTGAATTTGTTAGACTTTTAAAATATTTTCAATGCTTTTACATGCTTGAGCTCAAATAACTATAAGGTGCCCACCCATATACTCAGTTACAGTGATATGCAATTTGTAAATACAAGTTAATTCTTAAAATCTTATTTGACAAATGGGCTTTAATCCTGTCTCCTACACCCAAGTCAGAACTTGAGTTGTTCACATCTGTGATGGTGAGATCTGTAAACCTCCCACCCCCCATCCCAGCTGATGGTGTATCCATGCATTCTTCAGAGCTTGAAAGTGACAGTGGGATTTGGGATCTTTGTTCTCCTTCTCTGGGATCATTCTACAAACATGTATGGTAGTGAGGCTGGTTATCTGGGGCGTCTGGCTAAGCTGGACTTCTGTGGGCTCCCTCTGTCCCTTCACAGAGGCTGGTTTGCACATGGGCTTCATTTCTCCCTCAGCACTGCAACCCTTGAATGTGAGCTGCGTCCTTGGTAGGAACACGGAGCTCTGTGTCTAAATGATGGACACAGGTGTAGAATCTCGTCAATGGCAGGCCACTGAAGCTCTTCTGTGGAAGACTGATTGCTGGCAGAGAAACTCCTGATTTTCACACTAGTGGCTTTGAAATGGTGTGTTTTATGGGCTTGATCTTTTACCTGTCATTCCGTTGAGAAATTGATTAAAATGAATATAGGGTGGCATGAATGTTTATCATGGGGTATGGCAGGGTAGACACTGCCATTTTGCTCTTTCAGCAGAAAGGAACAATTGAAGCTCATGTGAGCAGAGTCCAGGAAGGATCACTCCATCCTCCCACAAACACTGACTGCCTCCAGTGGTCTAGTCACTTTAGAGGTGTTGTCAGCCCTCACCTTACAGAGTAGTGAGTTCCTGGGAATGTGTTCCTGGATTCCTCTGGTGTCCTGGGGTGTGACTGAGCTGGGGGTGTAGCTCAGTTGGTAGAATGCTCGCCCAGAGCCACCTAAAGTAGACATGACGGTACGTATGTATTATTCTAACAGTCAGGAGGTAGAGGCAGGAGGATCATGAGTTCAGGGTCCCCTTAGCTACACTGTGAGTTTTAGCCTCCCCCCGCGCCCCCCCCACCCCGTCCCCAAAATAGAAGGTGTGCTAGCATGTGTTCGCCGCCTTTAGTTTGCACCTGGTCCTTGCATGACTACTCTTGCAAGATCACCTTAGAGGAGGACAGTTTAATGGTCTCAGTTGATGTGTCTTATCTAGATGTGAGTCTCACAGAGGATTGATTTTCTTTATTTGAAGCATACTAACACCCTCTATTGTGTACAACAGAAGTTGGCCAACACAAGTCCAAAGTCCAAACCCAGTGAGCCACCAACATTTGTAAATAACGTTTTATTGGCATACAGCTGCATCTTTTCTTTTGCATAATGCCTATAGCTGTCTGGGGAAGTGGGCAAGGGTAGTTATAGCAGAGACCATATGGTTTAAAGACAAAAATAATCAGTATCAGAAAAGACTGACTCCCAGAAAAATGCTGAGAGCCAGTAGTAGATCAAAGCAACAATAGTACATTGTTCTTACGTGCAGGGGTGTTTTGAAAAGTCTGTGCAATGTATCCTGATAAGATCAAAGTGGTCCAGGTGAGAATGACACTGGCTAGATCCGAAATGAGTCAGTTCCCCTGGATCGCCCTTCATTCCTGCCCCTCTGATCAGAACCTGAGTAGGAGGCATGCTATTCAGGAGAAAGGCATCATGGGCAGAAGGAAGTGAGGTGAGAGAAGGAAAAGTCCCTCTTTGCTAACCAGAGGTGAGAAAGACCATTCACATTCACAAGCTGTAACATCAAAAGGATAGAGTTGGGTGGGGCCGATGGCCCTGCCTTGTACAGTGAGCAGCATCAAGCTGGAAGGGACAGGGAGACACCTTCCATAAGCTCACAACCTGGAAATGGATCGAGGAGCCCATTCCTCATCCTCAGCCTATTAACAGTCCCTTTCCCCAAACAAATTCATACATCTGTCCATTAAAATGCCAGAACAGGTGAGAACTTAACATTTGTTTTACTTTTAGAGTGATTGTAGATGGTTTTGGTTTTCCAGTGTAATTCTCTCAGAGCACGATGTGAGGTACCTAGATCAGTCAAAGGCTCAGAGACAGACAGAAACTAGATGGTGGCTTCAAGGGGTGGGGTGGGATTTCAGTTGGGCAAAATGAAACATTCTGGTATAGGCTATGCAGCAATGTGAATTATTCAGTGCCCCTGAATGCATGTAACTTAAATTACTAAAGTTTGTTAGGTGTGTTTTGCCCTAATCTGAAACCAAGCTTGTCAACCATATAATTTGCAGAGACAAGAACTATGGTGGCAACATCAGGAGCCATAGTAACAAAGACAGAAGCCATAGTGGCAGTGTCCATTGCTGTGATTAGGACTTTAAATTGGAAGCCTACTTTCTGCTAATATTTAATTTTACAGCAATTTCTTCTTGTAAGAATTAAGAGTTCCGTTGTGTTCATTACAGCTTTTCCAGGCTAGGGAGTTGCTCAGCCAGTAAAGCGCTCACCACACAAGCATGAGGACCTGTGTTTGGATCCCCAGACGAGGTGGCACATACCCGTAATCCCAGAGACCTGGGGATCCCTAGGGCTTGCTGGCCAGAGAGCCTAGCCAAGTTGGTGAGCTCACATGCAGTGAGACAGCTTTGCTCAGCATAATAATGTCAGCATTTGTGAATCAGAAGAAACCAGATCTCTGTGAGTTCAAGGCCAGCCTGGTCTACCCAGTGACTTTCCGGCCAGGAAATACTACATGAGACCTGTCTCAAAGCAAGGGGGTGGGGCAAACAAGGAAGACTCCAGACATCAACCTCTGGCCCCCATACTCCAGCTGTTATTAGTTCTGTCTACCACAGGCAGAGCTAGCAGCATGAGAGAAGGTCCGTGGGAAGGATGACTTGAAAAGATGACTCTCCTTGTTTCTACTTTTCGAAGTAACTCTCCCTTTTTTCCAATGTGGATCCTAGGAAAGAAACCTCGATTGGTTCCCCAGGATGAGAGCCATGTCCCTGGTCAGCAGCGATTCTGAAGGGGAGCAGAACGAGCTGAGGAACCTGCAGGAGAAGCTGGAGTCCACCATGAAGCTGGTCACCAACCTTTCTGGCCAGCTGTCGGAACTAAAGGACCAGGTAAAGGAGGGAAGCACCACACCTGGCCTCCCACCTGTACACATTCCGCTCACTGTCACACACCTCAGGGCTGATGGGGCGATGGGCGGTGTTCATGTTACAGCGCTGGAGCATTTCACCTCTGTGCTGCTGTGTCACTGTTTCTGCGCTGGTAAATGGCGTCAGTGAGGCACTGAGCAACAAAGAAGACACACTTCATAAAGCCGTACCCCTTGGGGCTTTGACTCATGGACAAGAGAGTCCGTGCTTAGTTCCGCTATAGCTTCTTAGCCCCGTGATTTCTCAAGTGTTCACCCAGGGTTTTCAAACTCTGCATCCTGAGAGAAGCTGCCAGTCTTAGGAAGCCTTTCTAGTCCTCTCAGAAACACAGCTCCCACCTGCCCCTTGGAACACACAAGGTGTGTTGACAAGAGGTGACAGATTTACACCACCAAACCTAGCGTATTGTCCTACACACACACACACACACACACCCCTTTGATGCCTTAAGAACACAGCAATCCTAGGTGATGTAGTAATAGGTGCCGCTCTGGGTCAAGACATTGAGCCAGGGAGAGTGAGCAGCCTCGCTGGGATAACCACACACCAACCACTACAGCTCAGCATCTTAGGTTTCTGAAGGCATTTCAATCAGCACGTAGATAAGATGTTATGTTTCGCACAGCAGTGGGTACTGGACAGGCCCTGCCGGTAGGTAAGGGGCAAGGTGTGTCCACAGGTGACTTAGTACTTGTATATACTTCATAGCTAGAGAAGAATAAACATTTCCTGAAGACAGTTTAGAGGACATTTTTAAAAATTCTGCTTTCAATTATATTTCTTGGCCAGTTGAGTTTTGCCCATCTGCCCCTAAGATACCATTTGGCCTCAAGTTCTTTTCTTTCAAATGCACTAAGATACAGATAATAAAAGACCAATGAGAAGAGGTGGCCTTATTGATGAGAGCTGTCTACAACCCAGAGCTTGGCAACCACCTAAAATGAATAATAACCTAAATAAGTGAACTAATGAAGATTTAACTAGAACACTTTGCTTTTATTAACTGCTCGCCCTGCTGTGAGACATCTAACAGGTGTTTTACAGGCCTAAGCTGACTCATGACTACCTCAATGGCTGTGTCTGCCTCTGTCCCTCCAACCCCTGAGAGCTCTAGCAAGCTTTTTTCCTTCCACTTGGGATAGCTGTGCCATCAAGGGGCTCCGTCAAATCAGATGTTCAAAACTAGGTGCAAAAAAACAAATCTTAGATGCCGATCCAATGCAGGAGCTAACCATGACACCTGGGCCATTTTCAGAGTTCTCCTGGACCTCATGCCCAGGGTATCAGAACTAGTACTGCTGAAGCCACCTAGCTCTGCAGGGCACCTACCTCTCATCTCATTTCCTTGTAACTCTTTCTCATTATCATCCTTGGAAGCTCTGTAGGGGCCTGCTCTGTTAAAGTGAACACCTGGGTGGTTCCAGTTTGCCGGGGAGTTCCTTAAAATATGTCTGGAACAAAACTGTTGTGTTTCTGAGCATTCTGTGGTGGTCAAATCAAGTCAGCCCTTCCCTTCGGGCTCTATTGAGAATCCTTGTCCAGGCAGTACTGAGTCTGCCATTCTCCAGTTATCACAGAGGGTGACTCAGAAGCCGCTTCAAGCCCAGCCCCACTTCACAAACCAGTAAACCATGTCCAAGGTGTGAGCTGGGCTGAGGGAACACAGCAAGAGTGGCAGGTGTAGGGAGAGACTCGGGAAAGCATGGGTCTGTACCAGTTCCTGGTTTTCTTGATGAGGATGTAAAAGAGCACAGAAGGCCCTTGGGAAATTTATCCCACGGTACATCACAGCATGAGGGTGTGAAGCCCTAATCCTCCAGGGCTGGCCTGCTTTGATGTGATTGAGTAGTTTTGTTTTGAGTTTGTTTGCTCTGTTTTGTATTCAGTTTGCCTTTTTGTGATTGACTTTTTAAATTTCCTTTCCCTTGCTTTCTTTTTCTTTTTTAAGGAAGAACCTTAATATTTCATGGTACTGAAGATGCATTCACTGTCGTGCACAGCTGAGCATAGTAGGAACTCAGTTTTTGAAATCTTGGGTCAGGGTAGAGGTAGTCCTGTTGAACTAACATTTGACTAAACGTAGACTTAAGATTCGCGAACTCACCTCAGACCCTGTGTGGTTTCAACTGTTCAATTCCCTGCCCTTCTTGTGTTATTTTTCAGTTTTCAAGTTGGCAGTTGGAACCACTCTTTAGAAAGTCCTTCCCCTGTGAGTGATTCTGAAATTGAACCTTTTTTTTTTTTCTTGGAAAGTGTTATAGGCTACAAAGAAGCATGGAAATGCAATAGCACATTTTGAAGTTCTTTTACCAGGATTAAACTGTTCAAGTTTCGAGATGCTGAAATACAGGGAGGAAAAAAAATAGACCATAGTAGCTTTGGGGGCAGGGAGGGATTGTTTCATTCTAAAGGAGGTAGAAATTGCTTCCTTAATCTAACTTCTAACAAGCCTGTAATGCATCATCTCAGAACCAACCTGAAGAGTTTGAATGTTACTAGGTTTGGTGTTAGGAGAATTTTAAACATTTTTTTTAAGCTGTTGTGTGTAAGAACTCATAGTGGCATGTTACAGATTTGGTCTGGTCGTTGCAAGAATTCCTGCCCACAAAAGGCAATAAAATGGATTAAAACCTAAAAGCCCCACAAATGATTCAAGAACAAGAAACTGTCATAGACATTTTTTACTACAGCCATGAAAGACTGCCATTCACTGGGAAATCCATAAATTGCTTCATTCCTTAACTATTCTGTAGATGATCTGACCCAGAAACCAGCAGCAGAGAGATAGCCATTTCAGTAGGAATGAGTTTAGGTTTTAATTGTGGACTTTAATAATGGACTCAGGTCTTTGCTGGTTGTTTTTCTAAACTACCCACTGGGGGAGAAGTCCTTGTGAGGATATAGTAGTGAAAACATGATTAGTGGTGTCAGGTGTTCAGTCTGACTGGATTGCTATTCTAAGTGTTACTGATGCATCTCATCTCCAAGCTTCCCCTCCCAAGAGATTCTGAATACTAAATATGATTCTCTTACATCCTTATTCCAAGGAGGAAGACTAATGTAAGAACTTAATAATTAATTTTTTTGCATGTTTCCTCATAATGCAAAAGAGCAAATACTAAGCAAAAGGTTAATTTTCTTGAAAATGTGACTGGCTTCCTATAAGATAGCGACCCTTATCTGTCATGCTAGGAATGTAAGAAGTGCTTGAACATCTAAATTATATTAGCATGTTGCCTTTTTCGTGAAAGAGAGCCAAGACATCTGCCTTCTAGGACCCTGGGTTTAGCAAGAAGCAAAGAGAAGGTGTGAGTGAAGTTCCGTGGAACACAGAGGAAGCAGGCCCAACAGTAGCTTACAGTGAGAAAAGGGTGTAGCGTCTGTAACCATCCACGCAGGTGGCTTCTGGGCTGGCAGAGAACTCCAGGAGCGGCCTTCCAGAAGGGACGCAGCATGGGCAAACGCATGACAGCGCATGGCATGCTCAAGGAATGGCAATACATTCAGGTGTACCCGACTCTTCATTTCAACCAACACTCGGAAGCCACGGAGGCCACGCACAGCATTAGATATCCAGGATACAGAGGCAAAAAGGACTTAGTGTCCGCCTTCTAGAACTAGCTGTCTCCCCACCAAGACAACAAACAGGTGAATTACACTGAAACACAGTGTGTTGCAGAATTCTCAACTGGTTTCTGTGGGAATGGACAAGGGGAGTAAGGCTTTCCTCACAGTGACCTAGAGGAAAGATTTCAGTCATTGCCCCAGGGCTATTCAGTCTTCCTTCAGAGCTTGAGAAAGTTTGCTAGTGAGATGGGACTTAACAGGTTACGGGGGACACCTCTAAGGGGCTGAGCAGTAATATACAAGCAGTAGAATCGCATTCAGCAGACACTGTGTTTTGGAGGTTTTGGGTTTTTTTTTGGGGGGGGGTGTTCTTGTTTTGGTTTTGTTTGTTTTAACTTCTGAGTGTTTGGGGCTCATCATTTGAGCCTGGCTGACTCTACAGAACCATAGGAAGGAATTCTGCTTATTAGACCTCACTGGCTATTGGGAACCTCAGTAACTAGAATCTTCTCCACGTGTAACTAGAGGCTTTTCAGAGAGTGTTAAGATCTGTTTGGAGCCGGACTAAGGCATCAGTGCACTGTTGGTGGTGAGCCTCCTCCCTCTGCCAACTTTTAATCACTTCATGATCATTCGTGCTGTGTCTAGTGTTCTCAAGCAAGGTCTTTTTGATGTTGCTTCCATCTGATTTATAAAGCTATTGATGAAAGCCAAAAGGCAGCACAGAGACATTCAAGGTGATTTCTGTATTTGTATAGCTGTGAAGCACAGCATTGTGTCAGCTGTCTAGCTAAGTGGAGACTCTGAGAATTTTTAATGTTCCACAACTCGGACATTTTCCATGACTCGGGTACTTGAGGTAGGTATCTAAAGAAGACTTTTATCGGGAGTCAGTTTTGCTTTGGATATCCAGTGAGTACACTCTGTGAGATTGGGATAGATTTTGGTCACTTTTCTATTTCCTGACACAGTAATGGTTACACATAGTGAGTGGAGCCTCATGGTAAGGTAGGCAGACAGGTTGCATATGTGAAGAGTTTGAATGGAGCTAGTCAAGGCAGAAACCATTTGAAAACAGGCAGGAATGGTAGGAAAGCTAAGTAGCCAGTACTGCTGGCCTTGGTTCCTTTCCAATCAGATTTAGTCCTTAGCTGTTTTATGGCTTTGGGGGATTGTTTGGTTTTCGTTTTGTTTTTTAACTCCTTCCTAGTTGTTACTAAGTGATAGCCAGTTCTTCCAACGGCATTGGGTTAGACGGCTTCCTCCTGTCTAAAAGACTAAGGCTGATGCAGATCACAGTCGAATGGTGTGCTGTTGTATACGTAGTTGCAGAGAATCCTCTCTATGACCTGTCTTCGTGTAAGAAAAAGGAAGCAGTGAAGTATATGAAAACATGTTCAAAATGTACATGCCCAGCTCTTCAAAAACAGGCCAGCAACATCTTCAACATCCAGGGACTTGTTAGAAATGCATATTCCCAAGCCCCCCACAACAGACCTGATAATACCAAACTGTTTGTGGTCCCTTTTGTCTATGTTTTTATGTTTTTACTGGGTGGTTTGGGTGCTGAACCATTTATAAACCAGTCTATGGAAACAATCAAAATCAGATACATATGTATTAGGTACTTGAACTGATAAGGGTTTAAGAATTGGCCACCAGCCTACAACACTGTGGACCTTTATGGTTTATGAGGGAGCGAGCGAATATGATGTGCCAGCCAGCTTGAAAGAAACAAAAGGAAGCATGGACCAAGAGGGAGGGAGCCATTCATGTCTCTCAGTGAAGCCAAACAGTCACTTGCTAAGTGGCAGGAAGCTTTACAAGTTGTGAGTTGAAGACGAAGATGGAGTAACTGAACAGGGGTGAGGCCGCTGCGTGTAGAGTTTCTCTCTGGTCCCAGCAGTTACCGAAAGCATTGCGGAGAAGGTTGTATGGGCCAGCTTTGATCTGTGAGATGTCAGCAGCTTCTCGTGGATGTTTTAGGAAGTACCCCTTTCATAGGTGGTGAGCATGCTAAGATTTCTAAATCCATTTAAATACTTGAAATGATCAAGATTACGAGTGGATTCCCTCACAAGACTGCCTGTCTAGAGAGCAGTTGAGGAGAACAAACCTGAGCTACCGTAACTGAACTATCTGTCAATAAGATGAGCAGGTAGCTAGCATGTTAACGTAACAATGAATGTATTCCATGTGCCGTGTGAAGCGCCTCCTTCCTCAGATGAACTTGTGAGTATAAACTTTGGAGGCTGGCTAGAATATTTTCATTCCACTCCTTACAAAAACTTCCACTTAAAACTGCCACATGGAAGTGCTGAATCTTTGTTCATCTTTTCATCTAAATTATAATAAAGTATTTCCATAGGAGCCCAAAAAATAATATCTCGGCTTAAACTGTTAAGTGCTCTGCTTTGAGAAAGAAAAATATAACCACTTTAAATTTGAACTAAAGGAAGTGTACTAGGTATGTACCGGAAATCAGTTGAGGTGAAAACTGAAACTTAAGCATCCTGTATGTGACACTGTGTTGAGACATCTACATATGTGCTCTTAGCTGTCTACCCACCAGACAGGAATTACCTTCATTGCACAGACTAATGAACAAATTGGCAGAAGATAAATAACATTTTAGATTAAGTTAAATGGCTGTCTGATTCCAAAGTTTATATTTTTTTTTACTATTCTACCCTAAGCCTTATGCTATTTGCACATAATTTCATCTAGTATGTGTTCATACAGCCTTTTATCTTGGTGAACTTGTGAGCCTCAAGTCCAGAAGTAGTCCCTACAATGCTAAGAAAACTCTCAAGGCAGAGAACTGGGTCCTAAAATACCCAGGAGAGAGCTGGAGGCCCAAAGTGAGAGTTCAGCCACACAGCCAGAAGAAAAACAATCTCTCGCTTTGGGCTGTGAATGCATTTTTTCACGGGACCCCACACTGAGAAATGGTCTCTCCTGTTGAGATCCGAAATCCAGTGCCTCTTCACAGCACTGGTAGCCAGATCACAGCTTATATAGCGTTAGTTACCCTGCATCTTGGGGATCTGAGGATCTCTCATCTTTCCTAGAAGAACCAGGTAACTTTTTTCAGACCTTTGCAAAATCACTGAGGAGAGGAACCCAAGACCCCCTAAAGAGCGTGGGCACAAAGTGTCAGACCCAGGAATTCTAAAAACACCGCTTTTCTATATAGTGATGTGTCATAATCAAAGCAAGCTACCATTTTCCAATGAGTCTGTACATCACTTGGAAATGGTTTCCAGAAATAATCTCGAAGCCTGTGCCTCTTCTCTCTTTTGTTTCTGTATGAAACAAGTAACAAGCAGAACTTCTGATGAATGTCACCCTGCATGATGGGCCACAGAATTAATTCCCTGCTCTGTGGAGGAAGATGCCCTTTCTGAAGCGCTCTCTCTCTCTCTCTCTCTCTCTCTCTCTCTCTGTCTGTCTCTCGGAGTACACTATTTGTAGAAAGTGGGTTTCAGTATAACCCATAACCACAGAAGTAAATAAATCTATGGCTCGGTGTGTGACCTGACGTACAGGAAGTGTCTGAGTGTAATGATGAAACTTTGTAACTTTCCAGATGACAGAGCAGAGGAAGCAGAAGCAAAGAATCGGCCTTCTAGGACATCCTCCTCACATGAATGTCAACCCACAGCAGCCAGCCTAAGCCAACGAGACGGAGGGACTGTACTCACCCTTTCTAAATTATTATCGGCGTGGGTATGGCTCATTAATTCTCATTCACCCACTAAGGTTACATGTGTGCTTAGTACATTTGTAAATACTCAGTTTTGTATTGTATGTATATGATTGCTACTTTCAGAGGTTTGGACTTAACGTATTGTAATTAGCTCTGTTGGCATGGTGACCTGTCACTGGGGCCAAAAATGTTAAAAATGCCTTTTTTGGAAGGACTCCAGAAAGTACCTGATTTGCACTTGAACCAGATTATAGATTTAAAAGTATATGACATGTATTTTGTATTTAAAGCTAGAATAGCCAGTATTTATGTTTTTTATAAAACTGTGCAATACAAATTATGCAACCACCATAACTTTGTAACTCCTGGGTGTCCTGCAAGGAGTGCGCGTCTCTGAAGCTGATATGTTAATACTGATGTAATAAATGGTTAAATATCAAATGATGCTGCTGCCAAAATTATATTAATAGCGAGTTTCTGGCCCCTGGGCAACTTTGTACCTTGTAATTATCCTACGGTTATGCTGTTTCTCATTGTTAATGGCATTGGTGCCCCTGTCCCCTAGTGATAACTCCAGGTCTGTGAACTGTTCAAACAGCATCCATTTTAAGAAAAGCAACTTTAGTTTCAAGGAGACGTTTAAGCTTCAAAATTAATCATTTAAGGTATTTCTTTAAGAGAGCCTTGTTAGAGGCTAATACTTTAGCTTGCAAAGAAATCGATGAATTTTTTAAGGGGAACTTTTTACATGACGTTGGAATAACAGCATATTGCTGGCCAATAAGTGTCATTTCCCTGGTGAGTTTTGATGTCACATTATAGTCAAATGAGTTAGCTGATGGTTTCTAGACTTTCTTCATCTGAACCAACATGATACACTAGGTAAGAGGTTATTACAAATATATATATATATGTATACATCCATGTAAGACAAAGTAGGAGCTGTCCCCCTTAGGATGCTTAGCTGCCCCCTTAGGGGACATAGTTGAACACTGACAATGCTGTCCTTCTGAAAGAGCCACGTTTGGGTTTTCTTTCTTCGTCACGTGCTTTCTTTTCTGGATGGGTGCAAAGTATAACAGGAGAAGTTTTCTACCTGTCTCCTCGTTTTGTGCCTGGGTCTCGTTTTACTAGGGCCGTCTCTGCACAAAAGTTTAAAAACTGAACTGATAGCAGAATTCTGGAGCAAGTCAAGTTTGTAAATGCATACGTAAATATTTAATAAATGATGCAGAATACTACATGGTGACTGGCTGGTGGCTTTCATTTGGCATTTCTTTGTGACTTAGGAGTGATTCCAGAGTCAGACTCTTCTTGCCATTAGGACAGAGTTAAACTACAACTGGTTTGATTACCAGATTAATTCAGGAAATGCTGACCTGATTTTAGAAAATAAACAATGGTTTACATTCAATGGGAAACCAATAGAACAAATATTGGAGGGTGCTACATACAGAATTCATTCTTCCAGGTGACTGAGTGCCACCAGGCTATCTATCACAGGCACCTGGCATGCTGTGACAAGATCCAGGGTGCTCTGTTTAGTGTGGGGATCTTTAACTGGGCCTCTACCAGGTAGAAGTATCAGTAACCGTTGGCGTTTGCTTGGGCCCACTCCCCCAGGTCAGGGTCCCGTCAGAGACCATTTATGATGTTTGCTTTGCTGCCTTATTCGTCTATCCAGATGTAGAAGAACGTGTCCCCTGCTGAAGCAAAGCTGGCTTTGGCTGCTCTTTTCGATGGCCATCTTCTCTGTGCTTTGGTAAACAGGACTAATTCCCACCCAGCTCGGAGAACTGGGTCAGGATTAAATTCCAATTTAATGGGTAGTTTCATAACTTCTGCTATATAAACTGGGTAACTTAAATCAATTTTCCAGGCAGTTTAAATTTTTCCATCATACGGTAAGCCTTCAAGAGACACGTGCGTTTTGTCTGAAATCAAAATGGCCCCTGTACTCAGTCTCCCAGTACTGCACAGCCAGCAAGGACTTGTTCATTCCCTTGGGCTTTGCCTTTGATCTCTCGAGCTGCCCAACACCCAAGGCTGGCAGCGGGTGGTGTGTCTCCCCAAGTCCCATCCAGTTCACTGGAAGTTCTGCATTGACATGTTTAGGTGGCAGCTTTTACAGGTTTGTCGTGTCTCATTTGAATCCTGTCACCAAAGATATAAATCTTCATTCAGCTTGCCAGCTTCAGCAGAAAATAATGGAAACTAGAATGTCACTCTGCCTTACGTGCGGCAGGTCCTACCCTGGGAATGTGGGTGTCAACGCTGAAGCTCCTGTAGCTGCAACAGAACCGGCAGGTAAAGCTCCCAGGGGGCCTTGGCTAGGTCGCTGGTTCTGCTGCCTTCTCCACACACCACCATTTGTGACACCTCTATTTCAGGGATCAAGGTCCAGGTCACCTTTAAAGTTAGCTCCGCAGATGAATAAGGAACATAGCCAGACTAAGTATGAAGTATGGCAGTCCTGTGCTTGTGTGCAAGAAAGCCATTGGGGCTCCATGGGCTTAAACATTTGCCACCAAACCAAAGCCAGGTTTTGTTTTGTTGGGGGGGTGGGGTGGCGGTGGTTGGTTGTTGGTTGGTTGTTGGTTGGTTGGTTGGTTGGTTGTTGAGACAGGGTCTCACTTGAAAGACAACATGCTCCATCTACCAAACCACACAGCAGGAATGAAACTTAAAAAATGAGACCTGGAGACTCAACAGGGAGCGTAAATTCCTGAGCACTTGGCTCCAAAATAAACAGCCATCTCCTGACTTCTGCAAGACAGAGCGAGTTCCTCCCAAGTCAGGTGCTTCCTGCCTTCCAGAACAGGGCTGGCCTATCTTAGCAGTCATCCCCTTCCCGCCCTTATTCCTGCCTGGGAAACACTGCCCATGGATCTTTCTTCCTTTCTTTTCAAATCTCTTTCATAAGAGGGTATAAGCTAGAAAGGACTAAATGTGGATACTGTGTCAAGACCGAAAACCCTGTGGCAAAGATAAGCAACAGGTAAACCGACCTATCTGCCTTTCACACTCGACGGCTGGTACCATGCCCCTTGCTTTGCCACATCTTTCAGAAGCAGAGCCAATCTCAATGCAATCAAAGCAGCTCCCTCCAGATGACGGTACTCACATACAATGCTGTCCCATCCTGTCCCAGAAGTCAGTGTTTAGATCACTCCACTTAGGTCTTGTTCGCTCCGCTGATCACTTGCTAACCAACCGGGATGTCGGAAAACCCCCATAAAGATTTCGATTTTACAGAAAGTACCCAAAATTCCACTGATTTTGCATCACAAAGTGGTGGTTAGAGTTGAGTTTTGAGTAAAACGCCATGTGTGTGGTTTTTGTGGGTGGCTTCAGCTAAGCATGACTATCAGAGCTCAATTACCTGAGGGGAGAGAGCTCTGACGGCAATTATAATTAAGACAATTACGATCATAACAAACACTTTTCCACCCTTAGCAATGGAAGCCATGTGCAGCATCCCACAGCCAATTCAGGAACATAACCAGCTCTTCAGCTCCACATCCCCAAACCTAACAACATGGAGAATTTAAAAGGACAACACTGGCTTGTACACACCACAGCTCAGACCATAAGATGAACTCCCTTAATGCCGGTTCTCTGAACTCGGATGTAAAATTACTGGAGGTCTGACTTGAGAAAATAGTTAGCAAGTAGGCTACCTGAAACCCTTGAAGGTCAGGCCAAGCCCGCGTGGAAGAGAACCCTAACACCTAGAAGTGAAACTGCATCATCCACCCAGCCTGGAAAGAAAAAAGAAAGCTAAAAACCACCAGAGAGCAGGAAGGTAGCGCTTGAGAAAACCCCTGAGGTGAATTCTGAACAACAACAAAAGAGTCCCACAACATAAGTGCGTGCTGTGTGCAGGAACCACTGGTGGAAAGAATTCGCCAGCACTCCTGTAATCACCGAGAGAGAGAGAGAGAGAGAGAGAGAGAGAGAGAGAGAGAGAGAGAGAGAGAGAGAGACCGGGCCCGTGTCGATGGAACTTGAGACAATATAGTCCATCCACAGTGGGATCCAGGAATTTAACCCTCCTGTTATTGGATATTCCCAAGTCATTCCATCCCCTTTCCATGCATCCCTCACTTACAGGAGCTCAGAAAGCCTCTTCAGACATTTTCTGTAGAAGCTGTCTGCAAGATCTGGTGAGACGCTGGGCAAGAAGACTGGGACACGCGAGGCTTGCAGTGGTCGTCAGCTTCCTAACGCTGCCACCCTTTAATACACTTCTTCATGTCGGGGTGACCCCCCCAGCCATAAAATTATTTGCTACTTCATCATGACTATAATTCTGTTACTGTTATGAATTGCAAGGTAAATATCTGTGTTTTCCATAGGTCTTAGGTGACCCCCGTGAAAGGGTCATTTGCTCCCCCATGGGGTCACAACCCACAGGTTGAGAACCACTGGCTTAGAGGCTAAAGGTTGCCTGAGCCCAGATGGGTACATGGTGGAATAAAAAGTGCAGGGTCCTTGACAATGACAATCTTCATGCTAGCTCAACCACCTACATTTTTTGACTCGGAGAAAGTCACTCATTTCAGCTTTTCATTCTCCCCATTCTAAGGGTAGACAGAGATCCTTCCATTTCCTCCCACAGGTGGTCATGAACACGAAGATGCTATATGCCAAGGGTCTGCTCTGTCCACTCCATCCATATTGCCCATTCCTTATGCCTGACATTTTCTTCTCACACCTACCTATTCTCTCAGCTAACTATTGCACAACCAAGCCACTTTCTGTTCCTACTAAATTGCTCTGCTGTTGTTACCGTGGATCTTAAATCTTTATGTCTTCACATGACATGTTTGGGTCACATCCAGTCATTTTTATTTTAACTATGTTGTAACTATCAGTTTGAACTGAATAATTCATTTAAAAAGAAAAACTTAGTCATAAAGCTCCCAACTTCTGGATAATCACTTGCATATTTGTGCTTAGTGTTGAATTTAAAATCTGAATTCTTTTTTGAAAAATATCTGAAGATATTTAACATCTGAGATCATGTGTTTCTTTAGTTTATGAAGTATTTTCATTTAGATTAGCATTTGAACCTCCCAACCCTATTAATGATACCGTTTCTCTTGCATCTGGATCATCCTCAGTTTTACTGTCTTTCACTTAACATTTCAATATAAATTCTATGCCATATTGCATGTAACTGTGGAGACCCAGAACTTTCCGTAACGCTTTCAAAGAGCCTAAGAAGGTGTTTACACTCTCTTGATGACCCTTGCCACTTTAGATCTGAAATCCTGACTCCTCTTCTAATGGTGCCTGGGACATTGGCAGCCTGTGGCTCCTATGCTGAGGGGTACCAGTGATGTTGGGGTTGAGCCACACACATTTTTTGCTTGTTTGCCTTTGGGGAAAGGGTCTTGCTATGTAGCCTAAGCAGGCTTCACACTTGGAATTCTCCCATCTCCATCATCTCCCTTAGTCTGAAATTCCCAGAGTGCACCACCACGCCTGACCTACTTTTAATCTTTTTTAGCATATTAAATGTGCACACTTTTTAACTACTTCAGAGTTGAGGACAAGAACCAAAAGACTTCTTGCTAGAGAATCCAGTAGATATGTCAATGAACTGCAGGGAGGGAGGGAGGGAGGGAGGGAGGGAGGGAGGGAGGGGGGGAGGGAGGGAGTCAGAGGAAGGAAAGAAGGGAGAGAAAAGAAGAAAAGCTGTTCTCCTATTTCAATTTTTGTAATTGTTTAAAAAAAAAATCCTTGCAAATGTCTTTTACGCTAATTTCCTCCTGTAACAAATGACCAAATAAAATAGAGGCTAAGATGCTGTGGTGTTTTGAATAAGAATGGCCCCCATAGGCTCATATATTTAAACGCTTAGTCACCAGGGAGTGAAACTGTTTGAAAGGATTAGAAGGGCTAGGCAGTGTGGCCTTGTTGGAGTAGGTATGGCCTTGAAGGATGTCATTGGGAGTGAGCTTTGAGGTTTCAAAAGCCCAGGACAAGCCCAGTCTCTCTCAACCAACAGATCAGAATGTAGCTCTCAGCTACTGCTCCAGCATCGTGCTCCTCTCCAAGATGGTCATGGACTAACCCTCTAAAACTCTAAGCAAGCCCCAAATTAAATGTTTTGTTTTATGAGTTGCCTTGGTCAAGGTGTCTCTTCATAGCAACAGAATCCTAACTTTATTATTATTATGTCAATATGTTAGCTCACAGTCTGGCTGTTAAGACTCTCCTGGAGGTTCTAGGAAGAAAACCCATTCTCTGGCTTTTAACCAGCTTCTATAATAGTCCTTGGTTTGGATCCTGCTCCTAATTAAAGGCAGACATGGCCAGTTGAGTCTTTGGCACAATGTATCACAGACTCTACTGCTCATCTCTTTCATCTTTCATGACCCTGCTCCCCTCACCAGATAACTCAGGAGATCTCTGCATCCCAAGCCTTACTTCAACTCCATCTGCAAATCCCCCTTCACCATATGTGGTAACATATTCACAGGGCTCTAGGATGTCTTTATAGCGGCCACTATTGTGCCTACCACATTTGACTGAGCAAAGTCTAGGCAAGTTATTTTTCAGGCAGAAGAAGAAAGCCATGCGTGTTTTCAACTTCTAAGAGATCTGAATGCAACTAGGAACATCACATTTTCTTATGGTCCAAACAAGTTGAACCAGTCAGGTCACCAAAATAATCTCAGAAACGGACAAAGCTATAGACACCTGAATAAAAATCAGTCAGTTCCTTTTACATTCATTATTGATATTGGACAACTAGGAACACACACACGGGGGGGGGGGGGGGGGGCAGATTTCTCCCCCTTGGGTGGTTTTATTTGTGAGGATTAACATTTTAAAAATAAGTAAGACTGAGGCAGTTGCTGACAGATCCTCACTGCTAAGCCTGCCCATTTCTGAGTTCTAAGTCAATAGTCATCACCTTTCCTTTCCCACTTCTCTCTCTCTCCTTAGGATCCTGGCCCAAATCCTAAGCATGCTTGCCCTGCCCCTCTGGACATACACACTCTTTCTCTAAACCTTCCTGCCCTCCATGCAGTGCTGGCTGACCACCACTGCTAAACCTGCCTTCTCTCTTGAGCCCTGACTCAGTAGAAGACACATCTTGATGTCTCTCTTATCTCAGTCTCTTCCGGCAGCTGCTAAGCTTTACAACTTGTTGACTTTGTTATTTCTCCCAAATTCTAATAAAATTATTCTCAAGCTTTAACAAAAGTAATATTGGATAAAGAAACCACGTGACAGAGTGTTATTTGGTCTTTGCTCTTTTGGGGGGCCCACCACCTAGCTCCCA
>CABHPQ010162692.1:0-30453 GCA_902168405.1 Peromyscus aztecus
TGTAACTGTATTTCTGCAACAACCCTTCAAAACTATTTCTAATGAACTTTTCAGGCTAGTGCCATGGGAATGTCATGCGCAGTATGTCTCTTGATGTAGATCGCCAGTCACTCCTCGACTGTGAAACAGGGCCTCAGCTGCTGCCCCAGCCCCAGGCCTGTTGCCATGGAAACTGTTTTCTGTCTCTGTGCTAAGTGCCCAGATGACTGTTTCATTTCTTGTCTGGTTCTTCTGCTGACTTCTGTGTTAATATTCTGACCTGCCCCTTGGGGCCACCCTGTGATCTGACATAGAAGCCTATTCTTAAGGGAAAACTCCGCCCCTTCCTTCTCCCCCTTCTGCTTTCCTCCTATGAGGTGGGCACCTCTCCAACCCCTCGCCCTTGTCTGTCTCTCTGTCTCTGTCTCTGTCTCTGTCATTCTCTCTCTGTCTCCCTCATTCTGTCTTTCTGTCCCTTCATCTCTCTATTATAATAAACTCTCCATGTGGATGCAGCGTCTGGGGTGTGTTTCTCCCCACATGGCCTGCATCTCGTTGCATCTGCCCAACATGACCCCCTGCACGTGCAGGATACCCTCGGGGAACCTCCGGCATACAACATCATAACATTGGCGATACCATAACAGATGGGGGAGCAGAGTTACCCTGGGACTTAGAAAACACCTTCAGATGGTCTCCATACTGTGGTGGGTGAAGGACTAAGTCTAGTGTATCTAGCACTGTGGTAAACAAAGAGTGGTGTACAGGTGTCTGGGTGTCTCCGTGCTATCTGCCAGAGCCTGTGAGTGTGTCATGACAAAGCAGAAACAAATGAATGCTGTGGAGAGAATTAAGGTTGCTCACTACCTGATCTCAAATTAAAAGAGGTCAGCCTGGATTATCCCAGATCCAGTTAATAACAGGGTTTTTAAAAGCAGGGGAGTTAAGACAAAAGACACCAGAATGATGGAGTGTGACAAGGACTTGGCCTGCTGGGAAGGGTTTTGCACTTGGAGGAAGGGGGCCATGCACCAAGGAATGCAGCAACATCTTGAAGCCAGAGAATGTGCAGAGAGATCCACATGCTGGAAAAGGCAGAGAAACCTCAGCAAGAATTGAAATCCTGGGGACTCTTTAGTCCACAGACACCTGCCTTTGACTTCTGACCCATAGGACTTTAAGATGCTAGGTTTTTGTTGCAAGTTACAGCAGCACAGAGCAAACAGACCTACTCCTTCTGATGTAAGGTTATGATCTTCGTTACTCTTCTATTGCTGTTAAGAGACACATGATCAAGGCTACTTATAAAAGGGGGCATTTAATAGGGGCTTGCTTACAGTTTCAGAGGGTGAGTCCATGGCCATCGGGGTGGGGAGTGTGGCAGCATGCAGGCAGGCCTGGTGCTGGAGCAGCAGGTGAGAGTTGACATCCTGATCCAAAGGGAGAAGGTGGAGAGAGGGAGACGGCCTGGCTTCAGGTTTAGAAACCTCAAATCCAGTGACATCACCTCCAACAAGGCAACACCTCCTGATCCTTCTGAAACAGTCCACTAAAAAGGAACCAGACACTCAAATATAAGAGTTCATGGAGGCCATTCTCATTCAAACCACTCCTGGCGTTTCTTGCCACTGTCATAATGGCCTTCATTATGCTGTCTAGCTTTAGGATTACACCTTCTTGTCTGATGCAGATTTGTGAACTAGAGCACCTCGCTTGTTAGAAGTGCCTACGGAGGAGAGGAGGTTGCAAGGGCAGAGGGTGGAAGCAAAGAGACCGGGAGATGAGTGGGATCATGATGTAGGATGTGAAGTCCACAACGGATCAATAAAAAGTGTTTTTTTAAAAAGTGCTTACAGTGTGAAGAGTCTCATGGCAAAGGCTGCCTAGAAATGCAATAGGTGAGTATAATAGTGTTCTGATTACAAATAACAAAACCTCTTCTGAGCTATTCAAGGACAGAGGGGGTGATTAAAGGGAAACTAAACTAGCTCCCACAATGAAAGGAAGGACTTCTGCAGGCTTGTGCTAAGATTGCACCGCCCAACCTCATTCCTCAGTGTACGGTGGCCCCATTGCCCATGCACATGTCTGCCTATGGCCACCAGGAACTCCCAAGATTTGCCTACATTAATCACTCAGAGAACCTGACCTCCCTAATTCAGTTCTTGGAAGGGGTAAGCTTGAGTGAGATGTCCAAGCCTCCGCCAATCAACCCTCTGAAGGTAACACAATCACATTCTAAAACAGCTGCCCCGGTGAGTGACCATGTAGAAAGAAAACACATTTTCTAACAACCACCACAACAAAATCACCACCGTTGAGTGGAAATGAGGACAAAAGGAAAGCGTTTGATGCGCCAAACTGTGTAGCTCAGTAAAAATCTTCCACACAGGTCTTAAGGGCTCTGCCTTTGGGAGTTGGTATGGGGCTTTTAAAGGGGTACGTCAGCTGGTGGTAGTCTTACAGCATTCTTTCTTGGATCTGTAGCTTCATGACATGGCCAGGCAATCCACCGGGGAAGTAAACACATATGGTATATGACTTTTAATCTTTTTTTATTTTTAAGAATTATAAGTTTGCCTGTGTGGGGGTATGTGTTAGAGTTACAGGCAGTTGTGAGCTGCCCAATGTGAGTGCTTGGAACCAAACTTGGGTCCTCTGCAAAGGCAGTGATCAAGCCCCTCTTAACCGTGAGTCATCTCTCCAGGCCCTGGAACGGGGTTAAATTCTTTTTTTATTGGATTTATTTATGAGGGTGAAGAGTTACACACATGAATAGGTGGAGGTCAAAGGATGACTTTTGAGAGAGTCAGTATCTCCTTCCACATACGCTTTTTACAACTACTTTCTAGAAAGTTCTGTTTCTATACCCAGTACCTTTACTGACAAGCAGAAGCTCTAACACGAATAAAAGTATGTGTTTCAGTGGGTGTAGGATGGGGTGTGTATTAGAATTCCTAGCCACTCCCCCACCTTCATGACCGTGAGTGTGCTGGCAAGATTCTTAGTCATCCCAGGGCCTGGTGTCCTATGTAATCCATTCGCTGCATGATCATGTGATCTGCGCACAGATGATCACATAATCTGTGTGTATGCACATGTATGGCGTAGCTGCATAAGCCCATATGCACATGTGTGTGTGGGGGGAGGCTATAAAAGTGGGTTCCACTTATTCCTCCCCCCTCTTCCTGCACGGTCATCCCATAGGCCTATGCACATCTTACCTATTCCCTTCCCTTAATAAACTCTTATAGTGGGTTTTGTTGTACCTCATGGCTTCTCTTGCACAGCAAACAGTGCTGCCTAATGAATAACACTGCGCCACTTAATAACAGTGTGTTCACTGGAACTTTAAAAAATAATTTTTATATGTAGATAATATCTATGCATTAAGACAACTGGCCACAAGCTCGCTGTCAGGAGATACTGTTCATAGTTTGAGTAGCTGTTAGACCCAAGAATTGTGAAGAGGAAAGACCAACTCCACAAATGTCCAATTAAAGCAAGCTGTATTTTGGGGTGCACCCAGGACTGGCCAGCCAGCTGCCCTACCCTAAGTCAGGATTTGAGAGAGCAGCTCCTGCCAGACTCTTGAGGTCCTTTTTACAGGAGAGATAAGGTGTTCACAGGGGCAAGAGAGTTGGCTGTTGCACATTGTTAGGAAAATACAGCGAAAGGGAAGGAACAAGGGTCAGGGTGTGCATCATGTGCGTGGGGTTGCAGATTTAGTGTAGCCTGAAAACCTAGTTTTGCAGTTTACATCAGATCTAAGAAACAGGAACTTTTTTTTCTTTTGTTTTTGGAGACAGGGTCCCTCTGTGTAGCCCTGGCTGTCCTGGAACTGGCTTTGTAGACCAGGCTGGCCTCGAACTCAGGGAGATTCACCTGCATTTACTTCCTCATCCCAACTGCTGGGATTAAAGGTGTGCGCCACTACGGCCGGTTGGAATTTATTCTTAATTACAAATAGAAACCTTAACTTGCAAGGACTTTCAGCAGGATAAGCAGGAACTTATTCAACTACGAACAGAAACCTTAACCTTCCCAGTGTAAATAGGAACTTACTCCTAACTGTCTTAACTGCAAAGGTGTATTGTTCCTGTTTTGGTGTTCTACTAACTTGAAAGGTATAGTGTTTCTGTTTTGGTCTCACATAGCAGCTGCTTCTTTTTATGTTACCTAATGGCTCCTTTGTTTTTCTCTTGGTAGTCACACAGTTCCTTGATTGTCACTTGTTAATGTAATAGGCGTGGTTACCACTTTGTGGACTGTGATTGAGATGTCAGTCTCCATTGAAGGTGGCAACTAAGTAGAGAAATGGAAAGCATGGTTGGGATTGAGAGGATGACAGGGTTGCAGCCATCTTAGAGAAGGGTCAGACCCGGAGCAGCAGGCCCTGGGAAACCCACCAGAAGATGTGCTGTCCCTCCACTCTAAGCCCTGGGAAACCCACCAGAGGATGTGCTGCCCCTAGACCCAGACAATTAAGAGCCACATTTAAAAAAAAAAAAAACAACGAGTTCCAGGCATTTCCTGCCATAACCTAAAAGATACCATAGCTGCTGTGGATGATTGATTGATAAATAGCCAGTAGCCAGGCAGGAAGTATAGGTGGGACAGGGAGAGAGGAGAATTCTGGGAAGTGGAAGGCTGAGAGGCAGAGAGACGCTGCCAGCTGTCACCATAAAAAGCGAGATGTAAAGTACCAGTAAGCCACGAGCCACGTGGCAACTTATAGACTAATAGATATGGGTTAATTTAAGATAGAAGAACTAGATAGCAAGAAGCCTGAGTCATTAGGCCAAACAGTTTAAATAATAGAATATTTAAATAATAATAAGTCTGTGTGTTTATTTTATAAGTGGGCTGTGGACTGCGGGACGGACACACACACACACACACACACACACACACACACACACACGACTTGGCAGGACCCGGAGAGAAACTCCAGCTACACATAGCTGTTAGAGGGAGCAAGTTTCCTACAGATAAGAAATGGGATGTCTAATTGAGAAAATGGGTCTGTGATGACATGAACTGCTAGAGGATATGGCAATTTCCTTGCAGCTGCAACTCTCCAATCAGTTCAAACCAAGCATCTCTAACCTGAAGTAAGCACCAATCCTGAGCTTGTGACTATAGAGAATTGGAGTTCCCCCGCGTCCCCTACCCTAACCATTATAAAAACCCTGCTTGATTGCTACTCAGGGTTTCTCCTGCTCAGTTGCTGCGTCAGATGGATGGGTTTAAACTCGTCAATAAGAAGACTGTTTGTCTTTGCATTCGGATGGGTCTCTTGGTGGTCTTTGGGGGACTCTGGGAACAACAGGATTCCTGGAGCTTCTAGTAGGTCTGCGTTGCTCCGGAATCCGGTTCCTCATCCTTCGGCCATTCTGTCTATAGGAATCTATTTCTTTGCCCGAAGCTCACTTGTTAAGTATTGGCTTTAGGGTCAGGAGCTATGGGGAAGCGAATGTGAACAGTGGCTTCAGCTCTGTTGCTGGTTTCATTTTCTTCTTGATGGAAGGCCACCAAGGAACCAGAGGGAATACTTGGCCTTGCTACCAGCATCAGGGAAGTCACTGCTCCAAAGTCCAAGTCACAGTAAAAACAGAAAACCTGTGGGGACAATTAGAAACTGTGACAATGGCCAAAGTAGTTTTTGTTTGGTGACATCTGCTGCTCAAATCCCTTTACAGAGGAAGACATAAATAACATTTACCCCTCTTCCCGAAGTCCCAACCACAAAGCAAGGTGTGGTTCCAATGGAGTTCATCCTGGGAGGCTGGGGAGCTTATTGGGCTTACAGACAGGGCAGTGGGTGAGGGGTCATGGGCAGGAGGATGGCTGGACTCAAAGAAGCCACACGAGGAGGAAGGTTTGCTGCACGTAGGGTGGATGATGACTCCTCTATGACCACATAGATGGAGCCTCCTCCCCAGTCCTTCCTCATTTATGAAATCTAACTCTCTCCGATGCCAAGTGCACTGAGGGCAGACTTATGTACAAGAGCTTTTGAAGAAGGGATGGCTATTTGAGTTAGGGTCCCAAGACCCTCCTCCAGGGAAGGCAGTCACGAGTCAGCAAACCCAGCTGTGATGATCTGTTGTAGGTGGGCACAGATGATCCGGAAAGGACAGCAGTTTAGCTCAGAGGTGCGGACACAAAAAACACAAATCTCAACTCAAAGGGGCTAAGAAATAGTTTTATTCTGGAGCCAAATACGAGTGACCATGGCCCAGAAACACAGATTTAGGTTACCCCACATTCCGTGCATTGACTTGGAAGCAGTTGCATGAAGTTTTTATAGTAATAGAACAAAGGAAGTCATAAATCAAGGTGCTTTTCAAATGCATTGGTGTAACGCTTGAGTGGGTGGTTACGGCACCGTGGAAAAATCTCTGTTGCAAGCCTGGGATGCGGTTTGATGACTCACAACCTTTTGGCTGGTGGGAAATTAAAGTGTTGTTAATAGACTCTCAAAGGTTTTATCTGTAATTGGGAGGTTAGGCTCTAACATAGAGGAGAGCCAGGAATGGCTATGTGGTGGGCTAAAAATAGCCCAAGATGAATTACAATTAGTCTCTGGACTTGCAATATTCTACAGTTATTGAGGTTCTCGCAGATACAGCTTCTGTCCAGGAATTCTCATCCACAGGAGACAGCCCTGTACAAAAGCAATCACTGGGTTATCTTAAAACAAGTTTTAAATCCTCAGCTAAGTAAATAAAACAAAACAAACCCCAAACTTCCTAAGCACCCATAAACAATGTTGACCTAGTTTCTAGAGAAAGAAACATGATGTTCTATATGGGCTATTGTGAGAGCCAAGGTTACATTTCAAGTTTTAATCACTATGCCTAAGAGATCCATGAAACAAAAATGTCTCTGATCTGCAAGCCCCTTGCCCAAGGACAGATAGTTTCTGACATGCTGGAGGCAATTGTTTATGGGAGATAACAAGCCACATGTTTTCACTTCCCTAAACACGTTTGTTTGACCCATCCGCACCAATGTGCTTGATCACATACAGGTGGGAGGTTTACAGGATGGAGGTACATCAGGAGGTATGCTTGCCCCTGAGTAGACCTGATGGGAAATGCAGTGAGTTATGGGTTTTCTTTTTTAAGCCACTACAAACCGTGATTCTGGGACTTTTCCCCAGGAAACTGGATATGAACCTGGTCAGAGCCCATCCACCTGGCCAGTATTTAATTAAAGATTGCCTTAAGTTTGGCTTTAAACTGTGGTAGCGGTCTTATTCTCCATTGGTGGGATTAACACTCTGAATCACAGTGCCAGTGTTTATCTTCATTTCCTGTGTATCCTGACACTTTTCTCTCTTTTCCTTTTGTGAAACTAAGGGTCAAGACAGTGCCCCCCACACAGGGCCTCTGTGAAGCCCAGCTGAGGTGTAGCACGCAGTCCCTCATCACAGTACTCCAAGCTATGTAAGGGGAGCACGAGCAACTGGTCCTTCTGTACCTAATGTTCTCTGAATTAAAACAGCTCTCACCTCCATGGAACCAAAAGGGGATAAGAGATAGTTTATTCTTGAGTCAAATTTGAGTAACCACATCCCAGGATTGCCCCAAAGGATGTTTCATAAATGTGGTTACATGCTATTTTTTTTTTTATTAATCAAAGAATACATTGGTGGGGCTAGTAGACAGGTGGGGTATAGTCATATCTTCTAGACTGGTAAAACTATTCTGCTAAGAATACATTCAAAGGTTTTGATGGTCCTAAGAATGTTAGGTGCGACCGAAGGGTGGGCAGTGGAGACTTCAAAGGGACTACAAATAGGTCAAGATAATTTAGCTCTGAGTCTGCGACATTCTAACTCTCCCCAATCATTAAGCTTCAATTGGCCAGTCAGCCTTATAGAATCCTCAACACTGGGCGGCTTGTATTTCCCTGGAGAACTGATTTAGAAAGGGCATTACCATGTCTAGGTGTCAGGGAAAGGGTTTCCTTCAAAGAAATTTGTAATTTTAACCAAATACTCATAATGATAACTTTCAAATTTCACCTCATTTCTTCTTTAATGTTTTCTAAGGATATTAAGTATCATTTTGGTGAAGCTGTTCCTTTCAGAGTTCCATTTTGCTCTCTACAATCAACATACTAATAGGAGATACTAAATACATGGAGATAGGAAAATATTGTGTTCAATATATCTTAGTAGACGTCTGTTAATAAACTATGATCGGAGTAACTGTATCTAAAGGAAAATGCAAAGTCTGCCCTCTGCTAGAAAATATTTATACAACTTCTGAAAAAGGCCACGATTTCAAATTACATCGTTTTAAAGGTAAACTGTAGACTCTTCAGTAAGACCCCTCACACAATGCTTCATCGCCTCCAGCACTTCTCTGACAGAAAAACGGTGCAAAGAAAGTATCTATGCTGACTCTTCCCGTCATTTGTCTACCCCACGTCAGTCCATCAGTCTCGCTGTTCCCTAAGCTCACTGGTCATCTTTTCAAACCACTGGAAGCCAGGGATCCCACTCTCAAATTCCGTATCTGCATCAGATAGGTGCCTTTTTACACCCCCATTCCCCCTAAGAAGCTGGACCTCTCTGCCTACACATCCCTGGAGGAACTCAGCTAATATGACTTAAAATAGCACCCATTTACTGTGATGGTTAATGTCAATTTGACAGGATCTAGTCATCTAGCAGACAGGCCTCGGGGTGTGCCTGTGAGGGATTATCTAGGAAGAGCCACCCTAACCATGAATGGTCCATTTGAGGGGATGGGGTCTTGGACTACATAGAAAGGAGAAAGCTAGCGGAGGACCCGCATCATCATTCTCTGTTTCCTGATTGTGGACACAATGTGTCCATCTGCCTCAAATTTATGGTGCCAAGACTTCCCTGCTATGGACCACATACCTGACCTGCTAATCACTGCATACCTGACTTGCTAAGGACTGCACACTTGACCTTGAGCCAGAACAAACCCTCTGCCCCTTGTGTTGCTTTCTCTTAGGCATTTAATGGCAGAAACCAGACAATTCACCTATCTACCAATAATCCTCAAACTTACAGCGGCACTTCTTCCTTGAGCGGCAGACATACACAAACACCTTTTGATCCGCCCTGTGGAAACATCTCATTTAACTTTCCCAACAAAACTTTTCATTTCTCCCACTTCACTAAACCTGTTCTTTACATTGCTCTGATTAAGTCAAGTCAGAAGAAAGAGGTTATTGTCAGGTAGGGCTGTAACTGCTAGGTTGGCTGTCAAATATCCATAGATTTATCCAGAAGGGAAGCAATGAACCCAGACACATTATTTCCACAAGCAAACCAAAGGGGCATGGAGTCATCATTCTCAGGGATGTTCTTAAGATGTCACTGAGCCAAGGAGGCCAAATCACAGGTGACATAAACAGAATCAGAGGAGTCTATGTTTATGTTGTCGAGGAGCCAACTGTGAACTGGGGCCATCAAGTTTTGTGGATGTCTCTGTATCTGAACGGGTGACATCAGTTCTAGGCTTCACTGGAGTGACGGAGTTGGATGAGCACTGTCTCCTGGCAGAGAGGCAGATGATAAATGGCCTGACAGTTCCTCTAAGGACCAGCTACTTTCCCACATCCCAGGAGAGATCCCAAGGCTTTCAGCCAAGATCTGCATCAGTGTTGCATCCTTTCTGCCTGTGTGGACTGTACACACGGAGCAGATTATCTGATTCAGCCCTTGCTTTTATCCCCACATTCAACCCAATGGGAATCCCTCGTGATTCTCCCTCTAGAATTGGCTCTTACCCTCTATGGCCATTGTGAACTTAAGCCACACCCCAGCCCGCTGGGAGTGCTGTATGTCTGTGCTTGCCCTTCTTGTGACCTATTCCCTATTTACCAACTTTTAGAAAGGCAAATCTGATCACTGTATGTCAAGAACATTCTATCACACATCAGAAAGAGTTTTTCCTCTTTTGCTCTTAACAATGGCCTGTAAAGCTTCCATGAATTGGCCCCACTCTCCTACCATCTCCTACAACTCTTCCCCTTACTCACGAGACTTCAGTCCCTCAGTCTTTTTCTTCTCAAAACATTTCTTTTCCTGCTTCATGAACTTTGCACATACTCTTCTCCTGGCCTGCAGCATTCTTTACCAGGCTCTCCCTCCTGCTCAATTAAGACCCAGAACAAATGTCTCCTCCAACAAGCAGTCCCCCGACCTGTGGAAAGATCTCACTAGGCCGTGTTACCTTGCCCTATCACTTTATTTCCTAACTGGCTTGTGATTTTGTTTTTAACATGTTTGTGGTGGTTTGAGTAAGAATGGCTGACATAGGCTCACATACTTGAATACCTGGTCCCCAGGTGGTGGAACTGTATGTAGCCTTGGAGGATGTATGTCACTAGGGGTGGGTTTTGAAGTTCCCAAAGCCCATGCAATGTCTCAGCACTCTCTCTGCCTCATGCATGTGGATCAAATGTGAGCTCTCAGCCACTGCTTCAGTGCCATGCCTGCCTGCCTGCTGCCATGCTTCCTGCCATGATGGACACGGACTCTAACCCCCTGGACCTGTGAGCCCCCAATACACTTTATCATGGTCTCTTCACAGTAACAGAAAAGTAACAAAGACAGAAGTTGCTACCAGGGAGTGGGGTATTGCTATGACAAGGCTGACCATGCTGCTTTTTGGAGGAATGTGGAGGGAGGACTTTGTATTAGGAGAGTGGTTGGATGCTGTAAATGAGGCCATGCTAGCAGGAGCTTGAACAATGTACTGAGAGCAGCACAGACTACAGAGGTTTCAGAGGGGACAATATTAGCAACTGGGCTGGAGGCAGTTCTTGGAGTATTTCGGCAAAGAATGGGACTGGTTTTCACCCTTGTCCTGAGGAGTTCTGGACTAATTTTGTTGGCACAGGAGACAAGATAGTCTAATATCGACTGTTGTGTGGTTATCAGTGATCACCCTTACGTAGGTCTACAGTGAAAAGGATCCAAGCAGGACAAAAGGACATACAACATGGAGTTTGAGGAGAAAAAGAGCACCAGGAAGTTTAATGCTGAAGCCATGTCTTGTGATTAAGGAGACACAAGTTTAAAGAAAGGTCTGGTATGAAATGGAATAACGGGAGTGGTACACTTGGGGCAAGGCCCTACCCAGCTGTGCTTCCCACCTACAAAAGGAGTGCCTAATGAATCTTCTAAAACAAAGGAAAGCTTATTCAATAGAGGAAAGTACCAATAAATCAAAGCTATTCAAATGTAATTTAAGGAGGGGGCAGGTTCTATTCCTAGGGGGCAGCCAAACTTGGCAACACTGGCCACGTGGTTCTAGCTTTAGTCATAAGGATATGGGAGTAAAGAGACTGTGGAATCTCCAGTTAAGGAAAGCCTGAGGCCAGGTGTGGCAGGGGAGTCCCTGCATGGAAACCGTTGAGCGAAGATGTGAAAATGAAGCCTAGATTGTGTTGGAGACCCCAGGCTGTTGGATACGTCAGAGCCCTGGGATGTCTGCCAAGGAGAGCTGTAGAGAGGGCGCATAGCCAGCCCTAGAAAGAGAAGTGTGTTGCAGTCAGCAAAGCTGGAGGGATGGGTCCATGTAAGCCTGCTGGCATTGGACACAGAACTCCAGGAGCTGGGGTTTGTTCCACTTTGTTTCTGTTTGCTTTGGTCCACTGTTTGCTCACTCTGCCATCATCCCTCCCTTTGGAATGGTAATGCATACTCTGCGCCACTGTATATTGGAAGCATGTAATTCGCTCTGCCATCTTACAAGGGGTGACCGTTAAGAGATTGCCTGAGCCTCAGATGAGACTTTGGACTCTGAAACTATGTTGAGACCATGAAAGCCATGAAACTGGACTAAATGCATTTTATATTATGGTATGGCCGCGGGCCTATGGGGAAGTAGAATTTGACGGCTTGAATGAGAATGGCTCCCAAAGGCTCAGACATCTGGATGCTCTTTGCACAGCTGGTGTCACAGGGAGTAGGTGTGCTTTGAGGTTTCAAGTGCCCATGCCATTTCTCAGTTAGCTCTCCGCCTTGTGCTTGTGGATCAGATGGACGCTCTCAGCTGCTGCTCCAGCACCAGGCCTCGCCGCCTGCTGCCATGCTCCCTGCCAGGACGGTCATACACTGACTAACCCTTTGGAACCATAAGCTCTCAACAGACCCATGGTCACAGTGTTTTGCTTGGGCAGGAGGAAAGCCACTAAGACAGTAGTCACCAAGGGCTCTCATCAGAACAGTAAGTCAGAGAGCAGAGACCCTCAGACTCTACCATACCCAATGTTTGCCAAACAATGTTATTCTTAGCATTTTATAAACATAAAGCAAAAAAACCTACTAGGATTCTTCTTGGTAATTAAAGCATATTTTTACATGTAGTTCCAGTCTTTTCATCTTCATGTCTGGTTTAAGAAAATAAATACATGCCAAGAGTCACACTACCTGTTATAAAGCAATACCGGCAATATGCAAATATCATTAAATGTAAAAATGTTTATTCACAATCCTTGAGAAGTTACCATTCCTTCAGAAAATTCTTTATGAACAAAAAGCCAAAAATTACAACAATAGCTTATGCCAAACCCAAAATATACATCTGATGTAATATAAACCTTAAAAAGCATTAACACAGGCAATGTGAATATAGAGTACTTTTAAATTATTTTCATGGCACAGCTACAATTTAAATTTTAAGACAGATATAAATAATAGCATAACCTAATGTATATTTACATATCAAAGTATATTTATTTCTATGAGATTAAAAATGACAAAACCACAGATGTCATTGTACAGCAGTTCAAATATTGAAAGGGCCACATCATTTTTCACGTACAGCGAGAACTTAACTACCTCTACCTGGACCTTCCTGTTCTGTTGAGAGCATGCACCATCACTGCCGAAGAGAAGGAAACAGCAAGGGAGACAGAATACAGTGTGCTTGCCAAAGTGACTCAGTCCTCAGCCGAACCAAGGACTGCAGTTCGGGAGCATTTCACAGCCCTGGTCCCTTACGTGGATTCACACAGGTCGTCAATATACCGACACATTAGTTCCATCCCACAAAGCACCTTGTACTACAAGGCAAAGTAAAGGGCAATACAATCAATGGACCTTTCATATCAGAAAGGATTTTATTTACTTTGAAATACCCGTATTTTAATGTTTTCTTAAATCATTCACAGAATACGTTCTGTGTAAAATCTTTCAAAGATCATTCACTGGAAATACAGAATTTAAAAAGTGAAAGTAAAAACCTAAGATCTCAATTTAAAGCCAACATAGTGGCATGTAAAAGGAAGTAAAAAATTTAAATTTACATTGTTAAGTATTATTTTTGAATTTTTACCAACTCCAAGTGCCTAAACTCTGGAAGCTTCTTTAATCCTATTGCTTTTTATTCAGACTGAGTGAACATTGCATTAGGATATGTGTGTGATAGCTGTGCAAAGAAACCCACACATCAGCATGCTTTGGGGTCATCTCCAGTTAACTGCTAATTACTAAACAAGACTAAAGGAAATCATCAAAGGAAACGCTGCTGGAAAAGGGACCAGCCTTCCAAATGAATCCAACCATCCCTTCTCACGCTGCCTTTACATCTGCTGAGAACTAACAAAAAATACTTTCAGTATTTATTTCTATAATAAAATAGGCTTAGTAAAGCAAAGTAAAACAGTACAATTTAAGATGCAGAACTTGACCAGGGTGAACAAGAACACCATGAGTGTTTGATATGTAATCACCGCGTCAGTCCTGGGACAGACACAGAAGGCAGACGTTGAGACTGCACTTGACTCAAGTGTTCAGCTGTCTCCCCACTCCTAAGAAAACAAGCACTTGCCACGCGGTTCCTATGCTGCCTTACAAAAAGGCTCAGCATCCATCTGTACATTCTAGTTAATTGTTAACATTTGGTAACAACTTCATCCTACCGGATCTGTTGATCCGTGTCAGACTGCTTGATGGCAGAGTCTGACAGTTCTAACACAGGGTTCACGAACCCGGAGTACTCGGAATTGCCGTTATCGTCCACCTCGGCGCTGACGAAGTCGTTCTCCCACTCCAGCCCGTTGGAGTCGTCCGAGGCGGACGTGGGGTTGCTGCCCTTCTTGCTGCTGCTGTACTTCAGCGCTGCCCGAAGGATGTCTTCTTCCGTCTTCGAGCGCTCCCTCATTGGCAGCATCCTATTCATCCCTAGCATTTCAAGAACATTGAAAGAAATCTCACTACAAAAAGGCTGCATTAAAAGACTTGCCAGCTAAGCCAGGGGCCATGTTGCACACCTTTAATCTCAGTACCCAGGAGGCAGAGGCAGGCAGATATGAGTTTGAGGCCAGTCTGGTCTCTAAGTGAGTTCCAGGACAGCCAGAGCTACAGAGAAACTCTGTCTCAAAAAACCAACCAACCACCAACCAACCAACCAACCAACCAACCAACCACCACCCACCCACCCACCCACCCAGACTTGTCAGCTGAATAATAGGATTGTTCTTGTTTGACTCTGCTTTGTGAATTAACCTATGGAGTCAGGCCTGTGGAAGCTTTCTTAAGAGAAGAATCTGGGGTGTGATATCTACACTTGTCACATGTCTTTGATAAAAACGCCACACTGATCACCTGGTAAGATCTCTGAAGGGCCACAAATCAAACACAAGAGAGACACAGCGAGTCCATTGCTCTGTGTCTCATAAGGCCACTGAGTATCTTTGCCAAGGCCTTTTCCCACCCAATGACCGCTGCATTTCCTGGAGAAAGGCGAAGATTGCCCTGCCGTGACGACACAGGCTTTTCCTGTACTGCCCAGGTCCCTGCTAATACTGGTGCACTTCCAGCACATTAACCACCCCTGGGAAGTTACGTAGAGCACCAGCATCCACTCCATTTCAGAGTGAAGGAGACTGCAGCAGAGAGGTACATGTCCACAAGGTCACATAGCTATGCGGTGAAGGGACTGAAGTCCAGGGCTCTCTGCATGCTGGCCAGTCTCTACTGTTGAGCTACGTCCTAGCCAAGGCTGAATTTTAGTGTACCCAGTCTACCTCCAAAGTCTGTTCTTATACTTTGATTCTTTACTACAATAGAGTGTAGATGTTTCATAGTTCTAGATTTAATTCTGAATACAAATTGTTAGTAACATGAATCTCAAAAATACTAAAGCAGGTGGAGGTGAGAAAAGACAGACATTTCTAAATCCTAATCGACACTGGGAAAAGAACTAAAACGTAGGGTGGGCAAAGAGGCTGTAAGGAGCAGGAGACACGATTGACTTTATTTTGCGACCTTAAGGAATCAGACTCACAGTAAAGAAAGGGAAGGAGTTTTAAATCTCTACCACTGCTGTCTGTTACTCCTGCAAAAAACCACCAAGACTCACTCAATAGAGCAAGCTGTTATACTAGATGAGCCCATTACAAACAGTGAGCTAGGGCTGGGGAGACTGCTGTTGGTAAACTGCTTGTCACACAAACAAAGAGAACCTCAGCACCCATGCAGAAGGCCAAGCAGCCTAGCAGAATCAGTGAGCCCCAGTCCTAGGGACCATCTCAAAAAACAAGATAGACAGCTCTCGAGGACACCTGAGGCTGACCCCTACCTCCACACACATGCCCGCGCGCGCCCGGTACGATTAGCACATGTAGACGACAGAGTAATTACAAACGAACTGGTACCTGGGATCCAAACCTACAGGACTGAGGACGGGGGCGTCACTGGAAAGACTTAACAAGCTAATGCAGCCTGTCATAATGCTATTCCAGCTCTGCCTGTCCGTCTTTTAATTGACAAAACAAACTAGCATGATTAAAAGGTATCTAAGATCCATTCCATTTCAATATTCTATGAATTGTGTAAAGCTTACTATTTTTCTTTGAGTTCTATATTCTGTAATTCTTTCTTACATTGCCTATTTTTTAACATGAAGATGAAAAACTGGATCTCACTTAATGAAGTTGTGTTGAAAACAAGTAAATACGTTAGCTATAATTCTGAGCATCTGTATGCACCATTCCCTATATTAGGTGTTTTATATATTTAATATCTACATAGTCATTTCCCCCTAATATTTATCTTTTGTTTCTTTTTTGTCTTCTAAGGATCAAACCCAGGTCCTTGCACATGCTAGACTCTACCTCTGAGCTACATTACCTTCCTTAGACAAATATTTCATTGTTTAGTAATATATTAGCACTTATATAAAACATGGAAAAGTATCCTTTATTCTTCCTTTTTAAGGATGAACAATCATGGCTTAGAGAGATTAAATAATCTATGTAAGGTACTAGGGCTTGGAAGACTAACTGGATAAAATTCAAATTTATATCTGGACAACAGCTTGTGTTCTTCAAAAAACCCTCAAGAATTAAATTGCTTGCTTACAGTGAATCAGACATTAACTGACTTCTGACTCTGAACTGCTCAGAAAGAGGCAGTAATCCTTCATGTGGAAAACTTCCTGAGTTAGGTTAGAAACACTTTCTTTTTTGGTTTTTTGAGACAGGGTTTCTCTGCGTAGTTTTGGCGCCTGTCCTGGATCTCGCTCTGTAGACCAGGCTGGCCTCGAACTCACAGAGATCTGTCTGGCTCTGCTGGGATTAAACCCCATGCTGGGATTAAAGGCATGAGCCACTGCCAAAATACTTTAAAAAAAAAAAATTAACATGTGCTTTCTAAACCCCAAGAAACATTAAAACTTAAGTAATTTTCTAAACAATTTATTAGATGATAATTGATGATAAAGTAATAGTCATGGGTTTGCAAAATGGCTGAGCTGGTAAAGGTGCTTGCTACCAAGCAGAATGGCCTGAGCGCAACCCCGAGGCCCCACATGGTGGAAGGAGAGAACTAACCTCCCCCACAGCTGTTCTCTGACCTCCACACATGTGGGGGTGCACATGTGTGCTGTGGAATAATCTTTTTGTACACAGTGAAGATGTGTCACTCTGATTGGCTTAATAAAAAGCTGAATGGCCAATAGCTAGGCAGGATTTCCGGGCAGAGAGGATGCTGGGAAGAAGGGAGACACCAGGAGACACCAAGGAAGCAGCATGGGCAATACAGAGTAAAGGAACTGAGCCACATAAAAGAACGTAGATTAAAAGATATGGGTTAATTTAAGTTATAAGAGCTAGTTAGAAACAAGCCTGAGCTATCAGCCGAGCTTTCATAATTAATAATAAGTCTCCATGTCATGATTTGGGAGTTGGCTGGCAGGAGAGAGAAAGACTCAGTACACATGTGTATACAAACACACACACACACCCCATATATAATAAATATAAGAAACAGATAACAGTAATTATCAGCCAGGTATTGTAGCTCGTGCCTTGAAGCCCAGTACCCAGCAGACAGAGGTAGGTGGATCTCTATGAGTCCAGGCTAGCTTGGTCTACAGTGACTTTCTAGTCAGCTAATATTACACAGTGAGACTCCATTAAAAAAAAAAAGTCTGATTATGATTTTTATGGGCTTGAACATACTCAATTTAAATACTATGAAACACAAGGCAGAAAACATCTGGCCCAGCAAGGACCAGTGTGACTCTGAGGGACACTGAGGTAACAGACCTTCTTCATCTTCCCACTCCAGGTCCAAGGAGGTGCTGTCGTCATTCCCGCTCGTTGACTTGGTTTTGGTCAGTAAGTCACAGCTGCTTTCGGTGTTTGGTGTCAATACTGTGGCGTCAGATGAGAGTCCTGGAACACACACCAAATGAACACATTGTCACCTGTGTCCTGACCACAGCAGCCATCTTTCTTCCTTTCTTTGGTTTTCTTTTCTTGGTAACGACTGTCTCTCTAAATCTTACTGTTCCTCCAAACTGCCACAAATACAATGTGGCAAAAAGTAAACTGAAATTGTTCAGAGAATATTTTAAAAGACTTACGACTACTTCGGAAAACTTCGTACTGTGACTTTATGTTTCTCAAACAAGATTCAAAGTCGTCTTCTGGTCCTGCACTGTAATAAAAGTGAATTTAAAAGATGCTTTTGGAATAAATGCAGCAGAATGAATACTTATGTGAGTGATGGTATTTCTGGCTTCAAGCCTCTTCCCCAAAGTTGTAACTGCTCTACAATCAGAATACTCTGGTGAAAACAGGTCTGAATTTGTTTAATGCTACATGAAACTGAAAACAGATTGTGAAGGCCAGTCCTCAAAGTAGATTTATAAGTAACTTTACAATACCAACAAGCATGCTCTTAAGTAAGGAAAATAAACTAAGGTTACTGCCAGCTTACCTGAAGGAATCCAGTTACCACATCCCTTTCTACATGACGATGTTACTCTTACAAGTGCATTGAAGTCAATTTGAATAAACGATCACTTACAGCTTAAAAAAATGTTCTCAGTATTCACTAAGACAGTGTCTTAGAGGAAGGTATATATGAATATATATATATATATATATAAACAAACAATATTCTGTGTGTATGTGTATATGTATTTTTGGAGGTGTTTTACACACACATGAGAGGGGGCTAAGGACTTGAGCATGTGACTATGTTTAGACACATCTGGAGGAGAACAGTGTTCATCTGTTTGGAAATGGCACTTTCTGCCGCAATCAGAGGAGAAAACACAGGCTGCTCTTACCTTTGATAGTCTCCACTGCCGGGATGACAGCGCTGTGTAGCTCTCTGCTTTTCTTGCTTTGGAAACACAATGTAATAAAAAATCATTTTGATGTCAAGTCAACGTTTTTTAAAAAATACCCATGCAATGCCAACATCGTCTGCCTAGTTTCTAAAAACAAAAAGTTAGCATTCTTCACTGAAGTCTTTTCCTTCATCATGACTTTACATCCTCTTATTTAAGGACAGAATTATTCTCGGCTCGTCAGTATGTGATGGTGTAGTACTGAGAACACTTAAGTGTTATGAAGTGCACTGTGCCCCTAACATTCTCAACACTCCTAAGAGCCTCCATGACGAGAAGGGGAAGGCAGGAGGCCAACTGTTAGGTCATGCTGTGGTCCTCTCTGGCATGAATGAAGGAGCACTGTAAGGGTTTGTAAGGCTGAGCTGACTTGGGTACCCTAACGACAGTGGATTAGTTGGGACCCGTCAGAGCTGTGCTTGGATAGTGGCTGCATATTCCTGGCACTGTGTTACCTTGCGCTTCTTCATCTGTTAACTACAGATGGTTACTGTCTTGCCTTAGCAGACTCGGTTACTATGAAAAGCAAGGGAGCAGCACATGTCTGTACAGTTGGGCCCATGTATGATATGCAGAGGATGTACTCCCAGAACAAACATCCAGTCATGGAAGCAAGAACACAGAGAACCTACATTACCCAAACTGACACATGCGTCAATGGGATGCTTTAACCCAGTGGTCCTCAACCTTCCTAAGGGTGCGACCCTTTAACACAGCCTCTCATGCTGTGCTGACCCCGAACCATGAAATTACTTTCATTGCTACTTCATAACTGTAATTTTGCTGTTGTTATGAATCATAATGTAAATATCTGATATGCAACCCCTGTGAAAGGATCCTTTGACCCCTAAAGGGGTCAGGACCCACAGGTTGAGAACTGCTGCTTTAACTAGACTCAGTAGAGAGCTTATTATTGTAAAAAAGAATGCCTATATTAAGAGCAACAATTAGTTTGATAGAAAGCGAAGTTAATTTTAATGTTTTCCAGTACTTAGGATGTACTAAAAAAAGGCACTTCCCCATAATGAATCTGTTGGAACCCACCCCCTCAAAGACAGAGAAAGAGACAGTTCATACAGAAATCACACCGAAAGGATTTCTCAGTTTGTCTAATTTCCACATGTGATTCGAGTTTTGAACTCCTGAACACTGTACCACAGCACTGCGGCAAATCCACACAGGTATTACAGAGGGAGAGCGTAAGCAGTGTACTGGCTAAGCACACTTGCCTGGACTCTGGCTCTCCCGTGCCCCAGCTCTAAGACCTGTTCTTCAGCTTCCTTGTCAGTAAAGCAGGGATTCAAACGGCCCCCCTCCTAAGACTGCTGTGAGGTTTCAACTAAGAGCCTTCTTAGTAGTGTTCCTGACACTCCCTTCTGCAAAAATCTGTCACTGACACTTGTCAAGCAGTGTGTGATAATGCCCACGTCATGGTAAGAGATGAGAAATCTGTATTTCCTAATATGTCAAAGATGTTCAAGACTCTACCTCTTAGTGTCTCAAACACATAAGAAATTGAGAATTAAACAATACCCCTAGTGAGTCATAAATCATATATCTTGTCTTATATTAAGTATAAGGATCTTACCATTTAAGAAATTGTTTTAAAAATCTTCATGAAAATACACTAAAATGCTTGAGAAATTATACTGAAGGCTAGATTTGAAAGATTTGCCTTCTAAATACAACATTTCCCCCCAAAGAATTTGAATTCAGAGCACTAGAATTCATCTTTAGGCTCAACAAGAATGAGCTGCTCCTGCTAAAGCTACACAGCACACAGTATCAAGCTCACGGTCATGTTTCTTCTAGGAGGTAAAGATGGGTTCGTTTGCCTTTGAGACTCCTAAGGACATGTGCGTAAGTACATCCTCTGCTAACCAAGGAGCTGTTGGTTCTAGCAGGACAGTCCCGACTTGGAAGAGTGAGAGCAAAGAAGGAGAGGTAACCCTGGTGTGCGCTGGGGTCGTCCCCCTCACCTCCAGGAGCTTTCGCTGCCTTGCTGCCCTGGCTGCTTCACGCTGGGCAGCGTATAAAGCTTCTTCTTCTAGTCTTAACTTCTCCTCTTGTAAGGCTAACTGTGCATGAACAAAACGGTAAGGATTAACAGAAACCAGAACCTGTCTAGCTGCTCTAAAAACCAGCTACTCCGACTATAAAACAAAACAGAAAGCACTGAAAATAACTGATATCTATGAAGCATATCAAGTTGGTATTTTTGTGGCTGCCCATTTCAAATTCTTTTACAAAATACCCCAGATGACATATAAGACATTACTGACCTCCTTAGAAAACGCTATGATCTTCATTTTCAGTCACCTTTGAATACTTGTCACCCTGACTACAATGGTTTTGACCCTCACAAATCAGAGATCCCTAAATCTAAGGCCAATCACACCTATGCGCTTCCCAGATTCCCATCTTTCCACTTCACTGACATCCATACACGTTCCTCAATTTTATTAGTATTCATTACTCAAAAACTACTTTCAAACTAAGTTTTTACCATTCACAACAGCACACAGAACCTTAGTGGTAAGTACTGCATATCAAACCTAAGTTAAAAAACAAGTATTAACCTCTTTTTTCTTTAGATACTATTAGCATCTCTTGTGTAGATTAAATTAATACATTTGTAAATCACTAATGGTACTAAACATACTGTTTTTTATTTTTACTTTAAAAAATTCCTTTTGGTACTGCAGACTGAGCCCAGCACTTGGTACTCTATAACTGGCCTAGATGAACCGAAGGTTAGTTTTGATAAAAGGTCTCATTATATATAGTTCAGGCTGTCCTTGAACTTGCTATGTTCCTAAGGCTAACCTCAAACTCACTCTCCTGCCTGTGCCTCTCAAGTGCTGGGATTATAGGTACACACACCATGCCTAGCTCCAAAGACTGCTTTTAAATGTAGAATGGAATACAACCAATTCTCTTTAGTTCAGAGATAATGAAGTTCTGACTAGAGGCTACTTCCATAAATTTATGTAACAATGTGACTGGCAGGGGTACTTGGTTCACTGAGAACAAATAAACCCAAGACAAACAAAAACTTAACCGTGGCTCATCAGGCCGACTGAGGCAAAGGTACTTGTTCTTGCTTGGCACTCCTATCTTAAAGAGTGCTCTGCTGTTGTCATGTGACATGCAATCAATCTAGTTACAGTAAGCCGGAATAAGCTTCCACTGTCAAATCATTTTCTCCGTATTTATGTAGACAGGTCAGTGACTGCTGGCAACACATCGGGGAGCCCCCCCCCCCCCCAACAGGCTTCACGTGTGTTTAAACAACAGGGCACACCACTTACCTCCCTCTGGATCTTCCTATCCACATCTTTCTGTTTTTCAGCAATTGAATCATAATGCCTCTCTTGTAAGTCAACAATTTCTTCCTCAGTAAGCGGCCTAGAGAAGACAGGGAGGGAGGGAAAGGAAAAACAAAACAAAACAAAAGCCCTTCTGATGAACCTGAGTCCAAATAAAACATTCCAAAAGCCAGGGGAATGCTGAAAATTTACTGCCAAAATTTGTATTAAAGCAACTGGATACAACTTCAACTGCTATGTGAAACTATAAATTGAAATACATAGTCCCCCATTCAGATTAAGATGATATGCTTTCTTTCACTCTATAGCTGCCTGTTAAGAAGTGTGGACTTTGCTACTCTCTACACATGCTCTACTTGACGGCTATCCTAGACTATACCCCAAATATCCCTCCACAGAGCTTAACTTCAGTATGCTGTACGCCCTTCTCAGGGCTCACACTGTCAGAGCCTAACCCTCCCACCAATCACTCTGGGCTCCCCAGACCCTCATCATTCCTCACACTGGTCCATCCAGCCAGTAATCGCCTGGTCTCCACTTAGGACAATGGGGATCCCACGGCAGGTCTGAATTCCCTTTTCACCACTCACTGTCCTATGTTCCTACAGCTGTGGAACAATCCTTCTGTACACTGGGATTGTGTATTACTCTCATTGGTCAATAAAGAAGCTGACTGGCCTACAGCAAGGCAGGATAAAGTTAGGCGGGACAATCAAACTGAGGATGCTGGAGTGAAGAAGGGTGGAGTCAGGGAGACACTAGCCAGCCGCCAAGGAAGCAGGACATGTAGAAAATGAGGCAACAAGCCATGAGCCACGTGGTGAGGCATAGGTAAGAAATATGGGTTAATTTAAGTGCAAGAGTTAGGTAGTAAAAAGCCTGAGCATTTATAAGTAATAGCAAGCCTCTGAGTGGTTATCTGGGAACTGGTGGGCGGGAGAGAAACATCCGACTACATCCTATCATTACATCAATTACGCTGCTTACTCACTCTGGGCCCTGAATATTTTCCACTTTAGTCCTTTCTGCTGTGGGTTGCCAGGAAAAAAATACAGCAACAATTTGGCTCTCAGTCTCCAGCAACAGTCCTTTAACTTACTCAAGGTGACTGCCTACATAACTCTGTAACTTCCTTAAGTTTCTTACTCAAATTTTTTCTTAAAGGTAACTTAATTTCACTTCTACTCCCATGCTTAAATATATCTTATTCTTCCTTCCCTTCCCTAAAGAGGCAGGGTCCTTAACTACCTGCACTCATTACTATACTCAGGATTCATTCAAGTCAATGGTTTGCACCTCCAGGACTTATAATGTGCCAGCTGCTCCCAACAACCATCTAGAGTAGAGGCGGAGATTACATCGAGGGAAATGAGATGGATGTAGATTAAGGATAAGCATGCTGCGGAGCCAGGACTTAAATGCAGGCAGTCTAGCACCTTACTCCTAGTATATCTCCTGTCTTCACGTCCTTGCCTCCACTCATTCAGCAGTATACAGTCTTCAGCTTCCATCACTCCAGTAACGCTGGGAACCAATGGCTTCTACGTTGTTAAACAACTTAAGGCCTTGCTACTTAAGTTTCATGAACAGTCTGAGCACCCCTCTATCCTGCCTGCGTCTGGATCTTTTGCCTTCCTAGGCTCCGATGGTTCTTTGTTTCTACCACTTCTCACTCATTCTCAAACGTGTTCACTGTGTGTCTATTTAATCCTCACACCACTCTTCCTCATACTCTAAGAACCCTAGTCCATCATCCTACCACACAGGCATGTGACCCCACCCCTCTGAGGTGGTGGGGAATGACCCTAGACTTGATAAACGCTAGATAAATGCTCGACCACTGAGCTGGTTACATGTGGGCATGGTGAAGAAGGCTAATGATATCAGCACTCAGAAGGATCAAAAGTTAAGGACCACTATGAACAACACAGAACTGGAGGCCAGTCTGGGCTGGGCAGCAAATTCCCAACAAACACATCCCAAACAAAGCAAAGCACTAAGACCTTACATCTATTTATTTAAAAAGCTTATTTAAAATCTTTTCATACAGTGTATTTCAAACATATTCTTTCCCCTCCAGATTTTCCCCAACCCTCTCCTCATTCAATTTCATGTTCTTTCTCTCTTCCCCTGCCTCAAAAAAAGAACAATAAACAACATAGAACAAAAATGAAAATGAACAAACTAGAAAGAAAAAAAAGATAATCAGTTAAAACCAAAAAAATACCAAAACAAAACAAAAGGCTTACAAAAAATGGAATCTGTGTTGTTTTGGCCAACCACTCCTGGGCTTGGGCCTGTCCTGGAGTGTGGTTGATATACACAGTACACTCCATTGGAGAAAACAGATGCTCCTTTTCCCAGCAGGCGTCAACTACAAACAGCTTCTTGGTTAGGGCTGGGACTTGGTGTGCACTGCTCCTTTTCAGTACTGGGATACTGTCTGGTTTGAACCCGGGCAGAGACCCTAGACTTTTACTGTTTTCTTCACCGCTTTCACTGAAAGCAAGGCACACACTTCCATCACTACATACAGTCCCCAGTGATGCTTCCTTCTAATCGGTCGTCTCACCCTGTAGGTGCATTTTCTGACTATCCCTGAAGGCCTCCTCTGCCAGGCTAATATGGCTAACCAAGTCTTTTGAGACCAAGCCAGACGTCATCTATTTAAAAGAAGCCCTTCTGGACACACCTCCCCACACACATTTTGGTAACAGGGATTCTCTAGGTTTACTAGTATGTTCTATAGCAGCTGATTTAATTGCTTCGTCGTCTTGAAATGTTATCTTTAGGATTTTTCTCTCAGTAGGATACACTTTCTTCTAAAGCAGAGACAAACACATGGAGGGGGGTGGGAGAGAGAGGGGGAAGAGAAAGAGAAGGGAGAGAGGAGAGATAGACAGACAGACTGCCCAAGACTAGACTAACCCGGGCTTTGCACATGTGAGGCCCTGTGCATGCTACCCAAGCCCTCTGCCACCGAGCCCCATTCTCAGCCTGTGTTGCTGTGTTCTCAGAGGGCCTCCTGCGGCCCGGGCAATCTTCCTGGGTGTGCTATCATAAGCCTGCTTCACCTGATTTTGTTCTCTAGTGTTGCCATCCCAGATCTGCACCATCACACCAAGTCCACACTTATCTTTCAATCCCACTGTCTAACATAGTACCTGGCACATGATTAACTGCCCAAAGAAGGTTTGCTAAACTAAGAAATGCAAGGAGAAAATAACCAAGGTAGGAAACAATTCCCTTGACACTAGGAACTTAGTTTCTTCTTAAATATTTTATGTGTGGCTGTTCTGTCTGCATGTGTGTGCATGTGTGTCTATGCACTGCTCACATGCCTGGTGCTCAGGGAGGCCAGAAGAAGGCACTGGAGTCCCTG
Source organism: Peromyscus aztecus (assembly GCA_902168405.1). NCBI lineage: Eukaryota > Metazoa > Chordata > Mammalia > Rodentia > Cricetidae > Peromyscus > Peromyscus aztecus. The sequence goes on from CABHPQ010162692.1 coordinate 25,338, forward strand.
GAACTGGAGTTATAGATGTGAGCCACCCTGTCGGTGCTGAAAATCAAACCTGGGTCCTGTGGACCAGCAGTCAGTGCTCTTAACCATTGGGCCACCTCTCCAGCTTAGGAACTTTCTTTTGGGTTAAAGACAGATGCTTCTTTTTCAAGCAGTCTATGCAATTTAATAGCAGATAAAAAGGCTATATAAATGAATTATAGTATAAGGTTCTAGTTACTTCTGAAGTAGCAAAAGGGTTTTTGATTTGTAGAATGTTTTAGAGCAGTGCTTCTCAACCTTCCTAATGCTGCGACCCTTTAATACAGTTCCTTGTGTTGTGGTGACCCCCAATCATAAAATTATTTTGTTGTTACTTCATAACTGTAATTTTGCTACTGTTATGAACTGCAATGTAAATATCTGATATGCAACCCCTGAGAACAACTGTTTTAGAATGTCATAATGAAGAACAAGGGTAAAAAAGAGTTATCAGTATTAAGTGCCTTTAAGAAAACTAAATGATTTATAACTTAGGTCTAATAAAAAAAAAAACTGAGAAACTGACATAAATCAATTTTTTTTTCAATATTCAAAATAGTGTTTGGGGAAATATATTATTTGTCTTACTTTTATGTAAAGAGAACATTGTGTTTCTGAAACAAAGTGTTCAGTGTCTCGAAGGCTATAAGAATCACTCTGGAATTCGGACTTCAAGAGCTCATATACTGTTGTTTAAAAGTTTCCACTCCATCCTGAGTGAGTAGAGGGGTGTGTTGCATCTCCCCGGGAAAAGTTTTGTCACACAACACTTACACATTTTGTTGTTTTGAAAAGCCTTACCTATGGCTGCTTCCTGGGCTCTCCCCCTGCACAAAAATCAAACAAGTACAACAATTTTCACTAGTTGAACTCACTATCTAAGGCAAGCCAAAGCAATTTTCATTTAATCAAAAATAATTTTTACTTACCTATTTCTGTCACAGTAAGCAAATTTCATTATTAAAAGGATTTAAAACAAACAAACAAAAAAACCTTTACTATTTTTCAAAGGTAAAACTCAGTTATAGAACAACCATTTGCTGGATAATTCTTAATTTTTCTAATATTTGTTATATAGCAAATGAACTCACAGTAAGAAGTGCCAGAAAACACACTCAATATGCCTTCAACATTTGTGGCTGATCTCTGTTATTTAGATTTTAAAGTTTTAGAATTTATATACCTATTAAGTTTTTTGTAACCCTCCCCTGGAAATCAATACCCTTCAGACCAGTTGTTTCCAACTCGCGAGTTGTGACCCCTTTTGGGTGGGTCACATATCATTCATAACAGCAGCAAAATTACAGTTATGAAGTAGTAACAAAATAATGTTACGGTTGGAGTCACCACAACATGAGGAACTGTATTAAAGGGTCGCAGCATTAGGAAGGCTGAGATCCACTGCTCTAGACTTTCTGGCCACTTGAAAGCATGCAGAGAAGCAAAGAACTACGAGTTGGCCAAGGCTGTAAAGTACAATGGATGTCACTTTGCCCTCTTGTTACACTTCTCACACTGAAGGAGTAACTTCCGTCACATTGCCTGCATTTTGTGCTTTGTGGTTTCACTATTTAAAATAATTCCTAACAGAGAGATTCTGGCTTAAAATAAAACAAAATCCCCCAAACATGGTGACTAGCTGCTACCTGGTATCCTAAGCACAAGAAGGTGTGATGTGTCTTGTATAGAGAATACGTAGGACAGGTAAGCTTCAATAAAGCATGGTGACAGTGAGTTCAAAGCCAGGGTCAGCATCCATGATAAGGAAGGTATTTTCAATAGAAACACAGGAAATACGCCTATACATTTATCAGTGATGAAACGCTATGACCAGAGGTTTTAGGAATCTATCTTAGTACCCCTATGAGGAAGGATTTGCTGACAGCATTCATGTGAACTCTGAAACATTTTAACTACCATATGAATTGGGGCTGGTGAAATGGTTCAGTGGTTATGAGCAGTGCAGCTCTTGCAGAGCGATCTGAGTTTAGTTCCCAGCACCCACACGTGGTTCACAGCTGCCTGTGATTCCAGCTGCAGAGGAGCTGATCTACTGCCTTCTTTTGCTCTCTGAAAGTACCCGCGCACATGGCATATACTCAGCAGAATAGACACATGAATAAAAACAACAAAAAAATCTAAAAAGAAGAAAAAAATTGACTGGCTCAGTTTCTTTTACAAAATAATAAAATCCAGTAGTTGCCCTTTTTTCTCCAAAGCAAGCCATAATTATTTTGAAGACGAATTTGGGCTTCTGAGTATTTCTTACACATTGAAATTATTCCTATCTGTCAGCTAAGATGTATGACTAAGTCGGCAGTGGCAATCAACTTCTCAAAGGTCCACATTCATGTAGGAAGCAGCATCACAAAACAGGATGGCACGTAGCCACGGCTATCCCAAGTGGGGTAGAGGAGAGGCCGGTCAGCAGAGGAGGAACTAGCAAACCCAGTCAACTACTGAAGAGTACCTTGGGGAAAGGTACCAGCTCTTCTGAGAAGCAGGATGCTGCTGAGGTGGACCAGGAAGCTGAGAGAAGTCTTATTTGTGAAGGGAGGAAGGAGGTTCCATGGAATGTAGATGCTGCTTCTCTAGGACAAGGAAGCTGGACAGTTCCCTGAACTATCTACTAGAGGATGTATATGCCTTGCTTTTGGAGGGTCTTTTTTGTTTTGTTTGTTTTTCAAGACCGGGCTTCTCTGTGTAGCCTTGGCTGACCTGGAACTCACTTTATAGACCAGGCTGGCCTTGAACCCATAGATTTACCTGCTTCTGCTTCCCAAGTGCTGGGATTAAAGGCGTGCCCCATCACTGCCTGGATCGAGTGGTCTTTCTATCAGATTACTTTGAAATGTTGAATTGGACAAGTTGAAACAACTTTAATAATTTAAAATTATATTTTACTCTGTGTGTGTGTGTGTGTGTGTGTGTGTGTGTGCGCGCGCGTGTTCAACTCCACATGTGTGTCATGGCAGGCATGTAGAGGTCAGAGGACTTGTAGGAGTCAGTTTCCCTCTTCCACCAGGTGGGTCCTGGGGGCTGAACTCAGGGCTGGTAGCAAGTGCCTTTACCTGCTGAGTCATCTCACTGGCCCCAGGATTTAAATCTCAAAGGAAAGTTGGACACATTTTCCTCTCAGAGGACCCTAGGAAGGCGAGTAATCAGCCTATTCACAAACTCACAGCTAACGTTGGACATCAGCACACAAACTCACGCTCTCCTAATGATGTCTCTGCATATTAAGATACAGCACAGTTCACTGATTCGAAATTACATTTTTTCCATATTTTAGCATTATTCTTAGGTTCTTCTTAAATGTGACTGAGCTTTTAATAAAATGAGATATGAAAAAATCAATATTAAGAACAACTGACGGGAGGTAACGGCTAAAGTGAGGAATTTTATAATCATACATAATACATTCTACCCTCGAAGATTCACAGAAAACAGGGGTTCTAGGTGGAAGTATTTTACTTATGTAAGGGAAAGACATTAGAAATACCTTCCTTTTGAAGTTTCTTGGATTCTATAAATGGCAAAAAAGTCTATGTGCAGCATGAAATTCACAATACAGTAGAAAATTCTGAATTCTTACTAACATAATTTAATCAAAGAAGGAAAAGATGAAGAACGAATGAGAAGTAAAAGGCAAGACAGACAATGGTATAACTTAGCAATTAGTAAGAACAAAAACAGTGAGTTAATACTTACTTCATCACTCTCTACTAGATTCTCAAACTGAAAGGACAAAAAGGTAACCGTTAGGAGGGACATTTGTCTAGTGTACACATCTCACAAGAAACCGTCACTTTGTTAAAACTTAAAAATAATACATCTTTATAAGGTACCTAAGAAGTTGAGTGCCGTTTATAATCAGCATATTTGGTATACTCCAGTCCACAAAATGGCCAACCCAAGCTCATATACATATAATTTATTTTTCTGTTCATCAGAATCTACAATACTGAGTCAGGCCTGGTGGGACAGATCTGTAACTTCAGCTACTCTGAAGGCAAAGGCAGGAAGATGCAGTGCTCAAGCCAGCTTTAGTGACAGCATGAGTTTAAGGCCAGCCTATGTGAGTTAGTGAGACCCTGTCTCAAAATAAAAAGTAAGAGGGATGAGGATGTGGCTCAGAGTGGTAACCAAGTACTCATGAGACCCGCCTCCTAAACAATTGACATTACTGAAATAAACACTGGGTATATATAATAGATATTATAGTCCATACTAAATGTGCTTCTGATCCTTCTCCATTATCTAAAACACCCAGGTTTGGTTCCCAGCACGTACGTGGTGCCTCACAAAAGTCTGTTAACTTGGCTGGGTAGTGGTGGCAGAGGCCTTTAATCCCAGTACTTGGAAGGCAGAGGCAGGGAGATTCTGTGAGTTCAAGGCCAGCCTGGTCTACAGAGTGAGTTCCAGGACAGCCAGGGCTACATAGAGAAACCCTGTCTCAAAAAAAAAAAAAAAGTCTAACTCACTAGGAATCTGTTGTCCTCTTCTGGTCTCTGTGGGCACTGCATACACATGGTGCACTTACATGCAGGCAAAATCTCATACACATAAAACAAATCTTAAAACAAAACAAAACAAAAAACCAAATCTCTGGGCATTTTGGATCCCATCCAACGCTCAAGGACTCACCTCTATGGTCAAGTGTTCTCCTCTTGGGCACGTTCTAAAATACTTCGATCTGGGAAGAAAAACACAAAAATGTTGAAAATTACAACAAAGTCTAAAGTAGAATTAATATTATGGCATAAAAGTATTCATACAACAAACAACTATAAATTTTCTAATATAGAGCACCTTGTATTTCTAAAAACAAACTAAATTTACCTAAGACTTTATAGTTCAGATTTTTAAGTTTAGTTAACCAATCTTTTTATTGGCACTAATGTATATTAAGGCTGTAATAAGTTAATTTATACAAATATCACATAGAATAGAATATAGTGACATTTTAAATTTTATTTTATTTTACCATATTAAGTAAAATATCTTGTTAAAAATGGAGTTGAGGGGCTGGAGAGATGGCTCAGTAGTTAAGAGCACTGACTGCTCTTCCAAAAGACCTGGGTTCAAATCCCAGAAC
>CABHPQ010162693.1:0-15833 GCA_902168405.1 Peromyscus aztecus
AAGGTGACATGGGAGGGACTACTGAAGACGGCCTCGGGCCTCTAGTGGGATGCAGGTGGCGGACAGGCCATGGAGTATTGTCACAGTTTTCCATTCATGTGCAGGCCTGCCATGACATGGATGGACTTGCCCAAGTTTTCCAATTCTTCAGTCTGTGTCTTTATCAGATCTGGGAATTTAGGAATTTAGAAAGATTCATTCTGTGTGTGGATGTCTCTGCCAGTGCTCTTCACCACTGAGCAGAGACATCCAGACAGGGAACATTAAAAAAGGGGGTGTGGGGGAGAGTGTGTTTGTGTACAGAGACCAGAAAAGGGCATCCAGTGTCTTCTATCACTTGCCCCCCATGAGGCAGAGTCTCTTCCTGAATCTGGGGTTTGTGGTTTGTTTTTCAGCTAAACTGGAAGCCAGCAAGCCCCACTAGTCCTGTCTCCTTTCGGAGATGGGGTTACAGGCATGTGCAGGCCACACAGCTTATGCAGGCGCTGAGTCCAAGCTCTGGTCCTCAGGATTGCACAGCCAGCACTTCTAACCACTGAGCCATCCTACCTTGTTGCAGTCTCCAGTCTGGGAACGTCTCCACTCTCCTTTCAGTCTGGTTTTCTGCATCTGCCTCCTCCCGGCACTGTAGTGACATGTCAGACCCTCTGGTGCTGCTCTGATGTCCCACTGGTCCCCAACCTCTTGTTCTGCAGATCTGAGCACTCAAGGTAGTCACGGTGCTCACTCATTCTCTCCTGTGACCTACGCTGCTCTCTGGTGAGCTGCTGACATTTCAAGTGTGATTTTCAATCTTACAGTCTGGTTCTTCCTTGTACCAACTGCTCTGCATCCCCCTCATCTCCTAGGTGGACTGGTGTTCAACCCTCTGGTGACTTTAGGATTCCACCCGTCATCTTTCTCTTGGCTTTGAGAACTCCAGTGGCATCTTGAGTTCCTTTGAGCCTGGGCCTGGTTAAACCCTCATCCTAACTGGCAACCTGGTTGGCTCCAGGCACTATTTCCTGACAGTGCTGTATCCAGCCCTCACCCCTTAGGGCCTTTATCTTGATTCCTATCCAAAAAGGTGAGTTTCCCAGACTTTTAACCCCTGTATTACCTCACACAGCTGCTCAGTGGTGCCACCCTTGGGGAACTGGGAGCAGAGTAGTGGGCACCTTTCCCTATGGCCCACAGGTCCCTGTCCCCAGCCCAGGCCTGTAACCCAGGCACACCTCCCCCTGAAGGTCGTTTTCCAGTGTGTTTTTTTCCTCACACATTGCTTGTGCACGTCAACCCAGTGCCAAGCTTACAGGAAAACTCTGGCTTCCCCCTGGTGTGGGGACTGCCAGGGGAAGGGTTATCTTACACACAACAGATTTCCAGACAAGAGGAGGCCTCAGACCGGTAACTCGGCCTTCCTTTTGGAGAGAGCTCAGGCCCTGGGGAGGGGGAGGGGGACAGGGCTCCATGCCTGCTGTTCAGGCTCCGTGTAAGGAAGACAGCCACAGCAGCCCACTCCAGCCTCCAGCAAGCCCCAGACACAGTGGTCAGACGTTCGACAGTTTTATTTAACGCTGATCCTGTGCAGCCTCCATGCACTACACTGGAAGAGCAGCTCCACCAGGGCCCTTGAGGCAGACCCTCAGCCAGCAAATGCTTCTGGTATGCTGGAGCCCCAGCGCAGACACTCCCTCCTCAGGTGGCTCTGCAGCCAGCCAGCCGGACCACTGATTCTGGCAGCACCTAGCCCATCACTGACCATCTGCCCCAGACTTCTCTAAGGCTTCCTCCCAGCAGCTCGGCCTTTGTCAGGGTGTGGGGTGCAGGCCTGGGCTGTCACTGGAGACCTCGGGAGTCACTCTGGTTCTAGTCTTGCCCTTCTGGAGTGTGTAGGCAGACGGCCCTAACCGTAGGATTTTCCCGCTGCCAAGACACTCGTCACCCTTGTAGAACACAGCAAACTGGAAAGAAAGAGGGGGAGGGGAATTACAGTGGGGGTCTCAGACTCCAGGGCAGAGCCGGCCAAGCTCCTGACCTGATGAGGACAGCAATGTTGAGGCCCCACTCACCTGTCCCAGGGCAAGGCCCCGCACAGCCTTCACAGCTGTCACCCACACAGTGCCGTCCTGGTTGAGTGTCAGCACACAAGGCACTGTGGGGAGAGTTGAGATGGGTGTGGGTCTGCTTTCAAGGCCAACCATAGCCCTGGGGAGAAATGGTAGCCTGGGGGTGCAGGGATGCCCAATATCCCTCCTGCTGGAGAAGGACCTGACAGTGCCCAAAAGGGCTCATAGCCCTGGCTATGGACATGACACCTCAGACTAGCATATACTGTAACTCAATCCCTGGTACTAGGACCCAACTTCCAGCAATTCTGACAAAACGATATTCCTGTACATTAGTCCCCTTTCTGTGGCAGGCACAGATAAGGAGTTCTGAAGCTACATAATATCCATGATGGGGACTTCCTGATGCACCTAAAGGAGTGCTGCACATGTACACAGCCTCTCTGGTTTGATCTGACCCCAGGGAGCTTAGCAACAAGGGCCCCTTCCATCCAGTCACCTAGTGCCATCTGGTGGCGGAATCGGAAATGGCACTCCATCATCTTGTCTCTGACCAAGGCAGCAGGTGGTTCCTCAGCAATCCAGTGTACACGGTTGGTCCTAAGCAGGTCCCTGTACAAAGCTGGGTGGTCTACCCGGGGAGCCTGCACAGAATACAAATGTTGTGATCCTTTGAGGGGAGCAGCCCTCACCCCAAATCTCTCAGCAGGTATCATTAATAAGAACAATCCTAACAGCATATCCATAACTGATTATAAGCCAGCCCCACTCAGCTGCAGGTGTCAGCCCACATGGAGAACCCAGTTCAGCAGCTGAAGGGTTCGTTTACTCCGGTTTTCAGTTGAGCAAGAAAGGAACAAGAGAGAGTGGTCAGTCATGGGGCAGTAGCAGGGGGCAAGTGTGAGATTCCCCCCACCTTTTGTTACCCCGCACCCCGTCATCATGTTCTGAAGATTGTTGTCTATCCTAGAGTTGTAGGTCAGCCACACAACTGGCCTCTTGGAAGGGCCATGGATCCCACCACCAGCAACAACTGGCTGGGGAAAGCAGGGGCTGAAGGAAGCAGGTCCCCAACCACCTGGGTGGTTGCAGAATTGTGAGGCTGGCCCTGGCCTGAGTAGTTTTCACACGCAGGACTGGTTCTGAAGTTCCTGTTCCCATCACCGATAGTCTCTGCACAAAAGAACCCTGGTGCCGCCAAGGGCGGCCAAGTCTCCCCTGGGGCAGAACCAGGAGCACCAAGTCCTGAGACTCTGGGTGCTAAGACACTAAGATGGTCTGGGCCCTTGAGCCAATGACCTTTCTGCTTTTCTCAGTGGGCCCATCTGAGCTTATGCAAAAGATGCCTTAATTCCAGCCTGAGTAGGTGTTTCCCATGCTGCTCTTCTAGACTTCTGTGATGAAGTCTGCGGCCTAGGGGCCTGTGGGTCCTCCCGCATCTCTGACGGCACCAGCTGGCTGGGTTCCTGAGAGCTGGATTCATTCAGTGAGTCTGTCAGGGTTGGGGTGCCGTGTATGCACAGGCAGGATGCCGGCAGCACATACTCCTCCATCCCTACCCTATTCATAACCCAAATAGCTCTTGATGCCATCACGCCCCTCAAAGCTTGCCCTCCTGGAGAATTTCTGCTCCAGAGCCTAGCACAGACAAGGATGGGCCAGGGTCCCATGGGACCAAGGGCATGGCTTGGTCCTGGCTCAGCCTGGTTCTAGCCTAACTACCTTAGCCCACAAGGACTTCTAGGACCCTCCCATGGAGGGTAAGTGGGAGGGCTGAACAGGCACTATGACGACCTCCTCTCCATTAGATAACTTTTCCAGTTATCTAATCTGAGTCTCATCCTTCTTTGCAAAACGGGGCAATTTTCCTAGGAATGGTTGCAATGATGGCCACACAGCCAGCACACAATAGGAGTCTAAGGATATTTTATAGGAAGACCTCCTGTTACCTTACAGCTGTCCCAGGAGCTATGGAGGACAGGTCTGCTGCTCCAGGCCCTTGGGCACTCCAGTACTGCCTGTTTTGTTGGCACACTAGACAGTGAAGGCCAATCTCACTCACCACAAGCACGTCACCCTTGATGCCATCCTTCTCCACCACGTACCAGGGCTCTCTCAAGCCGCTGATCTTAGCTCTCTGGCCCAGAGTATACAGGAACCAACCTATGAAACAGTTTTCCAGAGGGCACATCTCAGCCCTCACAAACAGGAGGTTATGGATTGCTCCAGGGCATGCTGACTTTAAACTGTGATTCTCTTGGCCCTAACCACACACCCGTGCACATTCCACCTAAGGTCAGGACTTGGGGGCTATGACAGTGACTAGGATGATACTGAGCCGGGCACAAACGCCAACTCCTTCGTCTGGTGGCTATGACCCACGTGGGGACACAGCTCTCAAAGGCCGTGTGCCTACTGAGCAGGTTCCTTGCATCTGCACCGTACACCCACCTGTCACCAGCTTTACCTCTTCAGGAATGCGTATGTCCTGCAGAGACAGTCTGGCAGGACTCACTGCACCCTGGGCAGTCCAAAGCCATGAGTCTCCAAACTGCTGGCTGCTAGGGACAGCAGCACTGTCCCCAGCAAAGTCGCTCCCATCTCCAGTATAACCCGTACTTCAGCTGGGTCTTTCCCTGCTCCCTCCCCAGGGGTCATACATGACAAAAAAGTGCACCCTGACCTCTATCCAGCCTCACAGATTGGGTCCAGACATCGAGTCTCAGGAGGCATGTCCCCTCCAGTCCATACTGCCTGTCCCCACATGAGCACTGTGAGCACTTGGGACTGGCTCTGTCCTCACACCCAGCACAGTGCAGGTATGGTGGACCTCCTCTGTGATTATGTGAATGGCACCCATACGGTCCTCAGTCGCCTGGCTATGAGGTCAGCTACATTCTTTCTCCAATGGCATTCCTGCAGTCTCCCTGAACTCCCATGGCAATCAACAACATACTTTTAGGAATGTGAAACACACACAGTCCATCTCTGAATGCCGGAGTTAAATACAAGCTAGAGCATCACAGCCCACACAGAGTTCCTGTCAGAGTGACTGCTCATGGCACATGTACCCACCCCAACCTACCCCTCAAGTCCTCCATGAGCCCTTCATGGAATGGACAGGAGCTAGCCCTGGCCTTTGGTGCCCAGAGCTGACAGGACTCACCTTTATGTGTTCCCAGAACTGTGTTATCCTCGATAGAAATAAACTTTCCAGGCCGAGGCTGCAAATACTGGAAGACAAGTTTCATCACTACTGGAGACCCAGGCCCAGCGCAGACAGTCACTCATGTCAGAGGCCACTCACCTGAAGAATGAAATGCTCGAAGTTTCTTTTACCAATGAAGCAGATGCCCATGCTCTGTAACGAGAGGAAGGACAACATGATGTGAGCAGAAGCCAGGAGGCAAAGCAGGGAACAGAGAGCCACTGGACAGGGAGGGCAGCAGCATTGCCAAGTAGAGAGCAGGCTGTGTTGCAGGAAGCCCCAGAACTCAGCACAGACACAACCAGAACTCGAGGGCCTAGGGAATGTCTTGTCTTTCCGAGTTTGGCCCCAAAGTAGATGCTATCATGTAAACACACTGCATTATCTGCAACTGACTGCTGGAAAATCTGTATGAGCAATCCAGGAAAGCAGCAAACTAGACAGTTCACTGCTGGAGAGCCAGAGCCCAAGGCAGGAGTAGGAAGCAGGGGAGTCAGGGAGGAAACGGCTGCAGCTGGCTGAGCCCAGCTGAGAGACCAGGCAAGAAGCTGATCTCCCCAGGACAAGCAGCTCTGCCATCAGTCCTCAGCGTGTATCCCCATAGCACAGGGCAGGAGAGCAGGGATCTGCCCCGTGTGTTGACTGCAGTGACTCCGTCAGTTCCTACCATGGAGAAATGCTGTCGGATGAACAGCAGGGAAGACAACAGAACAGCGAAGGGACGTTCTCTTTGGCAACGTGGGCTTTTTGATAAAAGGCACAGCCATGCGTGTTCCCAGAAGACTGGCATAAATAGTGGCTACAGGTGAGGCTGTACCAACTTCTAATCAAACCTGGACTACCGGGGCTTCTCACAGGATCCCAGCTCTCCCTCCACAGGGGTGAGCCTGGTTTCTAAGATGCAGTGTATGACTGTCCTTGTAGGGGAGCTCTGAGAGGTGGAGAGGAACTGTCTGCTTGGATAGGCAGCACTGTGTACAGATGGCTGCAGACTCCTGTCTCATGGGGTGGACCAGCATGGCTGCTCCCTGCTCACATTGACCTGGCCGACGAAGCCAGCTGGCATGTCTGCTGAGAAAGCAGTCGGCCACAGCAGGCACAGGAGTTGGGGGGAGGAGGAGGTTGGCCTCAGCTGCTCCTCACCTGCAACTGTGCTCTGTGACTTGGCCTGATGGGGTCCTAGCAGAGGCACTCCAGAGCCCAGCCCGGCCTGTGCCATGACAACATGGGTGGCAACATTCACACTCAATGGCAAGCTGCTCGCCCCTACCTCCTTCTTCTGAAGCACGTGATGCAATCTATTCTCTGCAGCTATTTTCCTTACAAAATCTTTTGTTAATTCCCCCAGGGGGAAGATGGTTCTTCTCAGGGCATCCTGGGAAACCTGGCTGAGAAAGAAGGTCTGGTCTTTAAAGCTGTCAGCTGCTTGGAGAAGTTTTACGGCTGCCAAGAGTAAAGAACAAAAGTCATTGCAGGGACACAGATGATAACTCTTTCTTCTCATGCCCTTCTGTGTGAGCAGTTACCCCCAGTCTGCAAACCCGAAGCAAACCCATCTCAAAAGACTATGGGAAAAAATACCAGCATGGCTAATGTACAGAAAATGCTGGCCCCTGGTTTATAAGGAACAATACAGGAAAGGGAGATTTATTCCTGCTTGTGATTTTGATTGTAAGACTTTCAAACATGAAACACCATATGAAAAAAAAAATGTGAAGTGAGAGGCAATGGTCCGAAAATAAATCTAGTCACATCTGGGAGACCGGACCGGACAGCTCACTCGGAATTATGCTGAAGTAGTGTCCGCAGTGTTATCTGCCTATTAACACATGTGAAGTGTGCAAAGAAACACACAGGCTCTGGCCTTCAGCCCAGCCACAGGGTCCAAACTGACATCTGTCGCCAGCCCTGCTGTGGTTTCTCTGACTTTCCAGGTAACTGTAAGGAACTCTTAGTGCATGTACACAGCTGTGAGTGACGTTGGCCCCTGGTGTCTTTGGACTGAGAGGGTGGCCAGGTAAATTTCCCCGAGAAGACAGTTCCTACTCAGGTCTGTGGCCTGCTGGGGCTGATGGGTAGACTGCTTCTCCCACCCTTTCTCACACATAGTGCTAGGAGACACCCCAGAATGAAATGTGGAGCACTTCACACACACCAGCTCAGTTTTGTGTGTGTGTGCACATGCATTTGAGAGCTTGTCCATGCCAGTACATGAGTGTGGAAGTCAGGTGTCACCCACTTTCCTTTCTTTTTTGAGATGGTCTCTCACTGGTTCGGAACTCACCAACTAGGTTAGACTGTCTAGCCTATCTCTGCTTCCCAGTGCTGGGATTACTGACATGCCACCATGCCTGTGGTTTTTACATAGGTTCTGGGACTCGAACGAACTGAGGTCTTTACCAGTGAAGCCATTTCCTCAGCTCCACACAGTTTAAATACCACTGCACACTTTATACACCAGCCAGCAGTAAGCATCATACTGCCTGTAGGTTTCCACCCGCTGGCTCTCACATCTGTAAAGGAGAATTTCTCTCATCTTTACAGTAAGGACTAAGGTCTGGCCCATGACGAGGCAGCTGTTGAAAAGCTGTGCTACAGACTGAGCTGCCTCCCATGTCTGTCCTGTTACTTGGTCAAAAACAATGCAATTGGTTGAAAATGAGGCTAGAATTCAATCTCTGTCAAAACCAAATTCTCTCAAACGTGTGTCCCCACATCTACCTTCTGAGTTATTTTAAAACACAATGAAAACCTATGACTTTGAAACAGGAAGCTGGCAACGCTAACAAAAATGCCATGGAGGAAAGAGCAGGACGGAGGTAACATCTGGTGAAGCCTACTGGAGTTCAGAGCTTCTCTGTTTCCGGGATCCTGCCCTCCTATTCTGCTACTCACTGCATGCACCATGTTCTGATGAAAACCAGCTGGTCACAAGGTTAGGTCCACAACTACAGCCATTCCCTGAGCCCAAGACCTCTTCTGCCTCCACTTGGATGATCCCCTAGGACTCAGACCAAAGCCGCAAAACAGCTTTGATTTGCCTAATATGCACACTGGAAACCAAGGCATCATTCAGCTACCACAGTCAAGTCACCCCACACAGTGCTGAACTATCTTAGGAGGGTCAGAACAAGCATGGATAGACAAAGATGAGCATGTCCTTGACACAAGCAGATGCAGCCATTCCAGATGGGAAGTGACTCTCCATCTGCCTGGGACCCTGTTAAAACACCTCCAATTATTACTGTCAAATATTTTCTCAAATATTTTTGGAAGTTCAACTTACCAACATGTAATAACCTAGATAAGTTTCCTGATTGCCTTCCTCAGCTCTCACCCTGGCTCCTGACCAGGGCATCATAGGCCCTGGGGAAACGACCCTGTGGCTACCTGTGTCTTTGCAAATCTGAACCTAAACAAACCAGCTAATTAGTCAGGAGCACAGAGGATTGGGTGGGCGGCTGTGTGCTCAGACCCCCACCCCCGCCATCCTTCTGAGTGCTCCTGTGCTCACAGAGATTATAGCTCTGGTCACCCACATCAACTTACGATTTCTGACTTCAAATCGGTTTCTGAACAGTCCATCTGGTCTCTTAGTGTGCTTCTGCTCGAAGACTTCCTCATCCTCCAGTGAGGTCCTTGCGTAGTGGCCAGTGGCAACAGCATCTGCTCCTGGAGGGTTTTCAACACACAGGGATCCAGTGTGAGACTCAGATCTACTGGCACTGTGCTGCAGTTTCTGTCACTGGGGAAGAGGAATCCTTAATTAAGAAAATGTCTCCATCAGACTGGACTCTCTCCATCAGACTTTTCTTTCTTTCGAGTCAGGGTCTCTCTACATAGTGCTGGCTGTCCTGGAACTCACCATGTAGACCAGGTTGGTCCTGAGCTCCCTCTGTCTCCTGAATGCTAGGACCACCAGCTTGCCACCAGCTTGTGGGCATTTTCTTGATAAATGACTGATGTGGGCAGCACTACATCAGGAAGATGGTCCTGTGTTGTAGAGGAAAGCAGGCTGAGCAAGCTATGGGGAGCAGCCAGTAAGCAACATTCCTCCATGACCTCTGCTTAGTTCCTGCCTTGGCTTCCGCTGATGACGGACTGTGATTGGGACATGGAAGCCAGATGAACCTTTCCTTCCCTAAGTTGCTTTTGGTCATAATTTTTATCACGGCAACAGAAGGTAAACTAGGACACCAGCCTAGATAAAGCAGCATGCAGAACCTGCCCCACCCTGAAACCTGCATAACCGTCGACCCACCTTGACCACAGAGACCTGAGGGACAGCCCACTGAGCAGGCGCCCTTCACCTCCTAGTGTGAGCTAATAGAACCTCGCATCTTTAAAGAGCCTTCAAAAGTCAGAGTCGACCCACTCACTCACTCTAGCTCACACACACAAGTGTTGTTTCTTACAACACCAAGGAAAAACTGAAAACCAAAACATTCAACAGCAGGAGTCCTGAATCCTGATGCTGCAGCCCTGACTGATAAGAGACCACACCCATGGCAGTGGAAAGCAGAGGAAAGTGATGTCATCCTGTACCCATGACTTAATGTACAGGAGAAAATGGACAACCTCAGTCTAATTCCTTTGATACTAGTGTGAAATCGTAGATAAGCGACTCCTCTTTTTTCACTGGCAGTTAAGTTTTGGTAAGTGTGTGTTATTTTATCATACGGAAGGACCACTCAACATACTTAATCTCTTCTGTCCCCATGATACCTTTCCACCATGAGAAGTTCAGGTGTTGGTACTGCGGGAAACTGACCTGGAAGGCATAGCGAAGCAGACTCCGACCTGAGCAGCTGGACTGCGGGGCTCACATAGGAAACCTCGAGACAATTAGCACTGCATGCAAACCACTCAACTAGAACCTTCAGGGACACAACATGACATCTTCTCATGTTCTTAGGGACCACCACCTATGCTGCAGGAAGTGTGGAGCTCTTCTAAGAGAAGGCCTACTACCTCAGAAGCCTAGATTTCAGGTGTTTGACCATCAGGTGGGTTCTAGTGCAGGTCTCAAACACAGAACAGAATAGAGACCCAGAGAGGCAGGGAGATGCTGCAACAGGGAACCGGGTAAGATGTGACACAGATCACACGGAGGACCACCACACCAGGTCACAGCTCGACTGAACCTCAGCACAAACAAATGTGTTTAAGAGGCGAGGTGTCCTTTGGGCTCCCGTGGGCCACACCCTGGACAGGCTGGCCTACTGGCCTGCCCATGTGCCCGCCCTCCCTCCTTCCCTCCCTCCCTCCCTTCACTGAGACAGGGTTTCACTACATAGGCTAGAAGGGCTTAGAATTTGCTATGAAGCTTGGCTGGCCTTAAACTCCCAACAGTCCTGCCCCAGCCTTCCCAGCACTAGGATTACAAGTGTGTGCTATCGCTTTCTGCTTGGCAGACACTCGGGAGCTCCGCCATCTCCAGCGTCCCCATGGTCCAGCTGAGACAGGTGACCCACAGGTCCCCACGCCTGCTGTTGCTGTCCCCTTCACTGATGCGCTTTCCTGAGTCACTACTAACTTAGATCTGATCCTACTTCCTGAGAGTCCTCTGCTTAGAGGACTGAAGTGTGTGAAGCCAGCTGCCTGCCACGATGGAGGGCACCCTCTCCTATTGTTCACACTGAACTAGAGTTCTTTCTTCTTCAGTGAGTACTTTCCTTCTGAAAGACAAAACTCTACATGGAAAGCTACGATTTCACAAGCAGATGAAGAAATCCCAATTCCTTACCAAGATTGTCCACGGCGTAATGATAGAAGCAACTGAACTTGATATGCTTATTGCAGATGATGTCAGGGTTGGGAGTCCTTCCTTTCTCATACTCATTCAAAAAGTCACTGGAACAAAGGAAAACACCCTCAGATCTAAGTGACACGACCCTTAAAAAACAAATTAGTCAAGTTGCTTATTTAATGTGGAATTTCACTTTATTGTCCCCAAACTGTACTCTCCTCCCAGGAACAAGAACTTCACTGTCAAACCATGTATCATCCTACTATGTCAAGCGGCTTCTCAAAACTCATATGTTTGAATGAGAACAGCCCCATAGGCTCAGATGTTTGAATACTTGGTCCCCAGTTGGTGGTGCTGTTTGGGCAGGCTTAGGAGGTGTAACCCCGATGGAGGAAGTGTGTCACTGGGGGGGCGGGCTTTGAGGTTTTAAAAGCCATGTGCCATTCCCAGTTCACTCTCTCTGCTGCTGTTCCTGCTGCCATGGTAGACCTGCATCCCTCTGAAACGGTTAGCACAAATAAACTCTTCTATGCTGCTGTTCCTGCTGCCATGTCTGCGGCCTGCTGCCATGGTAGACCTGCATCCCTCTGAAACTGTTAGCACAAATAAACTCTTCTATTAGTTGGCCTGGTCACAGTGTTTTGTCACAGCAACAGAAAGTACCCAAAACACTTGTAAATGGACCGAGCACTGTTCTAGAACTCTGTATGACTTCAGCTCATTCCTACAATGCTCCTGGCAGGTATGAGCATTATCCTTAATTTAAAGAAAATTGAGACTTTGAAAAATCAAATAAATTGTCAAAGGTCTTCTAAGTGGCAGAGTTGAGACAGGCGTGTTTAGGCAAGGGCAACCCACAGTGAACATGGACTATTGCCTCGGAGATGTGCAAGGGCTTCCAGGCATTGAGCATTGTCAAGGTTCACCAGAAACTAGCCCTGGGTGTCTTTCTCTGCGGGAATAGTGGCTAGCCAAACTTCACACATTCCTGAGACAGATGAGGGGAATGTTCCCCCTTTACTGCCACTCTTGTACCCCACATAACAGCCTCTATTTAAGCCTTCCTTGAAGTGGCTCAGGCCTCTCCTCTTCCACGAGGCTGTCCGACCATACTCTATGCCATACCATTCTCCCTCCTCTCAAACCAGGGAATTTCCTACAGGATGCTCACCACCATCAGCACCTCTGGTAAAGATTCTATCACCCAACTAGATAGTCAATTCCTACAAAATCAGCCACGATGTACATACTTTGTATTCTTAGATGTAGCACAGTGAGTAGCATACAGTAAACAGTAATTACTGTGTTTAGGCCAGGCAGTAGTGGCACACGCCTTTAATGCCAGCACTCTAGAGGCAGAGGCAGGTGGTGTCTTGAAAAACCAAACCAATAAATAAACAAATAAATATTGCTGAGCTTAATTTGATGAAAGTTTTGCTTGTTGTTTGTTTTCAAAACTCCCCCAACCAACCTCTTGTCTTACTTTGCTTTCTATTGCTATGAGAAAGACCATGGCCAAAAGCAACTTGGGAAGGAAAGGATTTATTTTGGTTTATATGTCCTGATCACGGTTTACCTTTAAGGGAAGTCAGGGCAGGAACCTGGAAGCAGAAACTGATGCAGAGGTCATGGAGGAGTGCTGCTTACTGGCTTGCACCCCATGGTTTGCTCAGCCTGCTTTCTTAATCAGCCCAGGACCACCTGCCCTTTAGTGGGCTGTATCCACCCACATCTATTGTTAATCAAGAAAATGCCCCACAGACTTGCCTATATTTTCTCAGTTGAAATTCCCTCTTCTCACACGACCCTGGCTTTTGTCACGTTGATAAAAAAACTAACCAGAACACTCCCATAACCACTTATGCACTGTACATGGGTACTGACACTCATCTTCCAGCACTTTCTGGGGAGACCTCGGCCTTCATTCCTCATGTCATGGTTCAGAAAAGCATTAAAGAAACTCTAGCAGGTGGGAAATATCCCAAGAAAGAGTGTGAGGGTGCTATGGGGCAGGCCTCTGGTGCTCCAGCTTGAGCACAGTCTTGGCCACCTCTGTGGAGAAGCACTGACCGTTTTTATCCTTCCTTGAAAGAGATTCACAGTACAATAAACCCTGCATGTGCGGTGGCCTGCACTCACCTGAACACATCATTCCAATACTCCTTCACATAGGACACCTGATGGAAAGGGATGTCTAAGATCTGACACACTTTATACGCATCTTCACAGTCCTTGTCAGCAGCACAAACACCGTGTTCGTCCAGCGAGTCCCAGTTCTTCATAAACACCCCTGTCACTTGGTAACCTGTAGAGAGAAGGTAGGGTAAAAAGCAGGAACTTCTGGGCCGGGCGGTGGTGGCGCACGCCTTTAATCCCAGCACTCAAGAGGCAGAGGCAGGCGGATCTCTGTGAGTTCGAGGCTAGCCTGGTCTACAAAGCGAGTTCCAGGAAAGGCGCAGAGCTACACAGAGAAACCCTGTCTTGAAAAAACAAAACAACAAAAACAAACAAAAAAAAAAGCAAGGACTTCTATACTCTGAGCAGTTCTGACACACCTTCTCCCATCAGCCCTGATGCCTCTGTATATACTGAATGGTATATACAGGTCCAAGCCTGTCCATGTGGCCTGGGGCCTGGTTTACACTGTAGTGTAATTCCCGTAGGCTCTTTATTCTGTTAAGGCCTCCACACTGCAGTACACTGTGCATTGAAATTGTTTGTGAAATATTGTGAAAATTGAAAGTGAATAGAATGAACTTTCTCCCATGTTGTGTCTCTACCTACATTATCAATACAATGCTTAACACACAGCAGGGGCATATCAGATATATGCTGAATGGCTGAACAGTGAGCAGAAACTCAGATTCCAATGCAAATGCAAGCTATCATTCAGCTAGATGCCATAACACACACCTATGATTCCAGTATTTGGGAGGCTAGGGCAGGAAGATACTGAGTTTGAAGCTAGTCCCAAGCTACATATCAAGATTCTGTTTAAAAAAAAAAAACAGGGCTGGAGAGATAGCTCTAAGGTTAAGAGCACTTGCTGACTCTCCAGAGGACACAGGTTCAATTCCTAGTACCCATACGGCAGGCACAGGCACAACCTCCTGTATATAAGTCCAGTTTCAGGAGCTCCGATGCCTCCTTCTGGCCTGCCTTAAGACCTACTGGGCTCATACATGGTGCACAGACGTACATGCAGGCAAAACATCTATACGCATAAAATTAAAAATATTTTTAACTAATCACCAGCCAGTTGTTTTTAAAGTAAACTCATTTTAAAAGTTACCCAGTTACCACCTAAGACTTTTACATTCTAAGTCATCAACTATAAAGACAATTAAATTATTAGATATTTTACCAGGCTGAGGGTGTAGCTCAGAGGGAAAGCTCAGGCTTAGCATGCGTGAAGCCCTGGGTTCAATGTTTGACACCAAAAATGAAAATTAAGGTGCTGGATATTCCACAAGGGCTCTACCATCCACATATTTTATGATCCATCTTCTCCTTCTCTACTGTGATAAACATCCAACCAAATATCACATAGGACAGCACTGGTTCGCCAGCATCTCAGAAAACTCTCAGATGCTCAACCTGCATCAAAACCCTGTTTCTCCTGAATAAGCTGAATGTAAGGAAAGACAGCAGCTGTATTAAAAGCCTCAAGTAGCACGTCCCCCAACCCACCCCCCAAAAATTCCAGGGATTTTGCTGACAAATGAAATGCCATGCTCATTGAGGTCATACACATCCCAATCTGGGATGAGGCCCTCTTTTTCATCTGGAAGCACCTGACTCTGCTTTACCACAGAGATTAACCATGCTGGGCTCAGCTCTTGAGCTAGTCTTGCACTTAACTTACTAAAGCAGAAGACTCCTCAAGGGCCGAGATGGCAATAATCCAATCCTCTATCTCCAGAGCCAGTACAATGCCCAGTTCACAAGGAGAGCTAAAAACCAACAAGCTTGTAGAACGAACAGACTCTACACAGAGCTTTAGAACCTCACTATTCCCATGCCTTATCTGCTTGGTCAACTGTCTCACAAAGAGACATGACCCATATACAGGGGGGCAGGCACTCCAGGGTGGGTCAGCTTTCTAGGTAGTGCATGACAGAACATCACCTCCAAGAGTCCTCGACGCCAAAATGAGAGGATAATGTTTTCCCCCTGATATGTCCATCAGTTTCTTCCATGAAAAAAAAAAAAAATCTAAGGAAAGATAGAAACAAGAGATGTTGCAGCCTGGAGGGAGAGAGCCTATGTTTTGGCTAGATTTCTATTGTTATGATAAACAGCATGACCAAAAGCAACTTGGAGAGGAAAGGGTTTATTTTGCCATCATCAAGGGAAACTAAGGCAGGAACTCTGTAGCATGAATCTTAAAGAATCTTATTAATAAAATCAAACCTGTGGCCAGTTATTGGGGTCAATGCTGGAAGATCAGAGAAGCAGAACAAGCCACAGCTACCTCACCTCGCCAGTTCCTCAGCTGATCCTGTTTCCTCAGACTGGAAACCTCTGAGTCCTCATCCAGAATGAATCTCAGCTGAACTGCTATTCACAGCCTGAATGCTTAACCAGCCAAATGCTTCTAGTTTCTGGTCCTCACGCCATATATAGCTTTCTGCCATCACTCCCTGGGATTAAAGGCTCACTTTCTGGGATTAAAGGTGTGAGTCACCACACCTGGCTGTTTCCAATGTGGCCTTGAACTCACAGAGATCCAGAGGGATTTCTGCCTCTGGAATGCTAGGATTAAAGGCATAAGTGCCACCATTTTCTAGCCTCTGTATCTAGTGGCTGTTCTGTTCTCTGACCCCAG
>CABHPQ010162694.1:0-48350 GCA_902168405.1 Peromyscus aztecus
GGTGGGCCTCTTAGCTGTTCTTTTGATTGGTGTGGCCTGTACCTGAGCAGCGGATATCCCTAGATTTTTTTCATATATTTTGATTATGATTTCCCTTTCCCCAATTCCCCCCAGATCCTCCCCACCTCCTCTCTCACCTAAATCCACACTCTTTTTCTCCTTAGAAAACAAATTGGTATCTAAAATAATAATAAAAACACTAAATTGGAAACCATAATATATATGCAAAAGACCTGTAAGGTTAAAAAAAAGAGCCTCCAAAAATGCCGTTGAGTTTGTTTTGTGTTGGCCTTCTACTGCTGGGCTTGGTGTCTGCCCTTAAGAGTGGTTTGTATAGTGAGACTCTATTGGAGACAACTAATTGTTCATTTGTGAGTGGTTATCAATTGCAGATAGTGTCAGGGTTAGGGATGGGGGCTTGTGTTACTTCCTCTCTCAGCAGAAGACGCCATCTGGCCCAGACCCACGCAGGCCCTGTGCATGCTGCCACAGTCTTTGTGAGTTCATATTCGTGTTACTCCTGCTGCATTTAGAGGGTCTATTTTCTTAGTGTCCTGAATCCCTTGTGGCTCTTAAAATATTTCTGTTTCCTCTTTGGCAGGACTCCCTGAGCCCTGAGGGGAGGGATTGGATGGAGACATCCCATTTAGTACTATATATTCCAAGGTCTCTCACTTTCTGCACATTGTCTAGTTGTGGTTTTCCATGTTCGTTCCCATCTACTGCAGGAGGGCTCTTCACTGATGATGGCGGAGCACGGCACTGATGTATGAGTGTAGCTGAATGTCAGTATAGTTGTTGGTCTAGGATTGAGGCTTCCTGAGCCTTGCCCATTCTGTGTCAGCATGTCTATTGGTGTTGTCCTTATTCAGGTCATGTTTAGGCAGCCGTGTTGGTGAGACTTTATGGGCATAGATTCTCTGAAGTGTCTAGGAGACACAAGAGATGACTTTTTAAAAGTCTGCCCTGGGGTTTAAACCCCAGAGTCCATAAACACTCTACCCTTGAGCTGCACCTGCATCCAAATATTTAACTCCTAAGTCCCTGTGTTCTGGGAGTTTCAGACTACTGCCCACGTACAACAGAGCTATAGTAACATGAACTGTCAAAATGCTCAGCTCAGAACTTAGAGGAAGCTGAAGAAATTGTTCACATGCTGGTGGGTACAAAAACCCTGGAACATGTGTCCCTAGATGGGCTTGAGTTTCTCTGATAATGGAGTCTGAAGACTCTACTCACACTAGGTATGAATCTCATGTGAACATTAAGAATAGTTGTCATTTGGTTGACAGTGCATTCTACTTAATAGCCACCTATAGATTTATCTTTTGTTAAAGCAATAAATCTCTTAAAAACTCATCTGTTGAATTGGGATCTATGAGCCTTTTAATAGGGTTTTTGAAAGAGGGTGCAAAATTTATAGCTCTGAATAAATTGCCTGACAGGGAAGTTAAGGTTAGTAGAGCTTTGTTCAGTCAGTCTGTCAGAGTTGAACCCAGAAGCAAAAGGCCTGTTCCATCCTCCTCCTGTAGTGCCAGGTGCCAGAAGCCCCGTTTTTAGAAGAGTATTCTCTTAACTTGGGGTGGCAGAGTGCACGGAGTTCTGTTACTCAGGAAGGCATTTCATAAGTACAAGACTGATTTGAGATGTTGACTGGCCGTAACCTGATCTCATTTAGTATTCTTCATGTCAGGGAAAGACAGTGCATTTGTGCAAGTCAGAATCTGGGAGTCATCTTAGACCCCTGTTCCTTATCTGTCACAGTTGAATGCAGTCACTCTGCAAATCTCAAAGGTCTCCTGGTCACACAGCCACTCTCCTCATGGTCACCACCCCAGTCTGCACCATCACCCTTTGTCTGAAGAAGCCACCTCCCCCACAACAGAGTGACCTTTCAAAACACACACCCGTGAGAGCATCATTGGCTTCTCACTGTTCTCAGGACAGCACAGTGAATGGCTAGCCTGTGGATGATAAGGTCTCTCTTCAGCCTCACCTTGAAGAACTGCCCTTGCTGGGATCTGTGCTCCAGCCTCACAGCCCCTTCTTGAGAAACCAGCCCAGACACTGCTGTTTGCCAGTGACTCCCTGACCCCTGCTCAGAGCTGTTTCTTGTCTCTGCTCTCTAGACCCACACTCCTTTACTCATGGTGTCTGCATAGATCTAGAATTAGACATTCGAGCCAGGCATGGTGGTTCATGTCTGACATGCCACCATAGGGGAGGCTGAGGCAGGGGGATCATTGCACAATTGAGGTTACCCTATATAGTGAAAACAAATTGGATACTTGGTACTACGTTGGGCGTGTGTGTGAGCGCACATGACAGAGGTTAACTTTGAGTGCCAGTCCACTGTGATGCAGTTACACACCTTGCTTCTGATGTAAGTGCTGGGAATTGAATTCAGGTCCTCATGGTTGCATGACAAGCATTTTACTGACGGGCATCTCCTCAGCTACTGGTGTTATGGTAGTTTGAATTATATGTGTCTCTCCTGCAGAAAACAGGCTCCACAAGCTGCATTTATGCCCATATTCTCATCAAGTTCCAACACTTGGTTCAGTGTTGGAAAAAGTAGTTGCTCCATATATGTGTTGAATGAATAAATGACTGTTTTTAATTGTTTAGGTAGAGGAAGAAGAACCCACTGGATACATTCGATATGAAAAATTCCTTCCAGTGATGACCAGAGTACTTCTGGAAAGAAAGTAAGGAAGTAAACCCAATTTTAAGGCAGGATTGCTAGAATTACATTAATTTCAAAACATTTGACTTGGCCAGGTGTGATGCCTTATGCCTGTGATTCCAGCATTTGAGGGGGCTGAGGCAGGAGGATTGTCACAAATTTGAGGCTAACCTGAGTTACATAGTTTCAGGCCATCCTGAGATACATAGTTTTGCCTCAAAACAAAAGAAAACCACTTGGCTTTTTGTATTTTATTTACCCAGTATGTATATGTCTTAGGGTAGTTTATTTACCCAGTATGTGTATGTCTTAGGGTAGTTTATTTACCCAGTATGTGTATGTCTTAGGGTAGTTTATTTTCCCCAGTATGTATATGTCTTAGGGTAGTTTATTTACCCAGTATGTATATGTCTTAGGGTAGTTTCCTCTAGCCTTTCAGGGTTCTTCAGGCTGGTTTAGGGATGTACTTATAAATATCAACCATGCTAGTATTTATTAATCTAAGAAAGGTAAATGAAAAGGTGAAGGAGCTACAAAAAAGAACAATGTTGTAGTTATGTTTAATTGTGAATTATCATTTTAAAAGAAAAATTAACACTAGTTACTCTCCTAGCATAAGTACAGCATTAGCATTCTGCATTTGAGTGATTGTAGAGGTTTTGGTCCTAGATAAATTTATTTTCATATCAACGAGAGATGCAAATAGGTAATAATAAACATTCCTGAGGGGTAGGTACTGTTGATTTTCAGGTCCAGAAATCCAAAGAAATTTCATCAAGGGAAATGCCATTAGCTTTGTATATTAGTGGCTTTTATTTTGTTTAATGCAGTCATTTATCATGTAGAGACTGGATAAATATGCTGGCATTAATTCACTGTATTATAAAATTACAGATACAGACCAATTGCTGAAGATGTCCTTCTTAGAGCTTTTGAGGTAGGTGAGCTCCAGGTTATTCATGTATATGTGAAAAATTAATTCATCATATAGAAGTTATTCAACAAAGAAAATAAATCTACTTTCCCCAGGTTTTGGATCCAGCTAGACGAGGATTTCTGACTAAAGACGAACTGGTCAAGTTCATGACTGAGGAAGGTCAGAGTGCTTTATTTCTTATAAGAGTAATTTATGCAAAGATTAATAGGTTTAAAGATGTTTATTTTATTTTTTAAGTGTGTGTGTGTGTGTGTGTGTGTGTGTGTGTGTGTGTGTGTGTGTGTGTGTTTGTGTGTGTGTATGTGAGTGTGGTACCCATAGAGGCCAGAAGCATTGTGTCCCCCTGTAGCTGGAGTTACAGGTGGTTGCCACCTGACATGGATACTGGGAACTGAACTCAGGTTCTCGGCGAGAACAGTGCATGGTCTTACCTGCTGAGCCATCTCTGCAGCCCCAGTGAATATGTTTTAAACAGTTATGCAAAAGTTATAGGAGATGATACTTTAAAAGCAATTATTTGGTTAATAATTTTGGTTTAGTTTGGTATTTGACTTTGTGTAATAGAAGTGTAATGATTGCTTGTATAAATTATGTTTACCTCTTTCACTTAAAATACTTCCTGAATAAAAGACATGCCACTTAAAGAATACAAACTGTCATAAACCAATGTCTTTTAAGACAGAAGACTTGAATTATAGTATATAAAAATTTCCTTTAAAAGACCTTCTTCGGTGGTAAAGTTGCAAACAGTATAGCCTAAATTGAATGTGAATTCACATAAAACTATATTTTTTTATGATAATGAGACCTCCTCCCACAAATACCTATTATATATTCCCTTCAAACGTTCTCTTTTTACGTTCGTATATACATGTGTTTTCCCTGACTGTAAGCAGCTGGATGGACAGTCATTAATGCTGCTGTCTCACTCACACACGCACGTGCATGCGCACGCGCGCGCACACACACACACACACACACTCTATACTAATATACTAAGGGAGGCACTCTGCTTCCTCAGCTCACTCCCAGATGCACAGAGCAAGTCCTGCGTGATGCAGCAGTCACACACCAGTCGAGAGCATGGACATGGGTTTCATTTTGAGCAAGGAGACCAGTATTGGAAGCTCTGTGCATACCTGGTTTAGCCTTTTTAACTCAGGTCACCATCAGGAAACAGGAAGTGAGAGAAGGAATAGTGTGAAAGTCATAGCTGCCATCCAGGACCGCCCACCCTGTTAAAATCATCTGAGTGGTTAACTTTATTAATTAACCAAAGATGAAAGGAAGTAAACCCTAAAGTATATTGAGCCACAGGAAATGACTGAAAACAGCCACAGAGGTCCAGTGGCTCCTACTGTGTGCCTGTTGTATGTTTGTTGGTAAAGCACAATGGGAGGTAATGATACTGGAATCTGATCCCTTTCTTGAGCATATTATAGTCTTACTGGGGAAGCAAAGCTAACCTGTGAGATAGATCAATAGGAGACATTAGAAAAATAACTATCACAAGATCAATGCAAGCTCAAACTAGCCTGGAAAGCTTGGCCCGGGGAGACTGACAGAGAAAATAGCTTCCTTGAGAAGGTAGATTTATTTGTTTGCTTTTGTTTTGAGACAGGGTTGCATTCCGTAACCCAGGTGAATCTGTGGTGAATGTGTATCCCAGGCCGGCATTAAACTCAAGGCAATTCTCCTGCTGCTGCCTCCTAGATGGGATTACAGATGGGAACCACCATGCTTTGCTTCAGAAGATAGGGTGAGCCCTTGAGGGCAGGCATAAGAAGATCTTATATGTTATAGTCCCTCACATGTCATAGGTATGGAACATGTGAGTTCCAGTAAATGAGCTATGAATGAACAAACAAGTAGCAGAATGAAGACAGGTAAGTCGGTTTGTGGGAAATGGAGAAAGCAATAGGAACAAAATCTGGAGGAAAGGCAGCCAGGCACATGGAGGAAGGTGAGCTCAGCCAGCCTGCGAGTCCTGTTGGCCAACAATAGGGAAGGGATGGAGGTGGATTGGGGCTAAATTGTAGAGGCCTGCTCTTGAGTTTGGGTCATCCCCTGGGCGGTGGAGAGTTGGACTGAGTCACCCAGTTCAGCCCTTCTGTGGGAAAGAGATTGTGGTGCTGGTCAGTTTGTAGGTGAGTAAGAAAGGATTAGCTAGTGAGATGAGCTGGGAGTCCCCTTCAGCATCCGCAGATCCCTGTATGGGCCTGGCCTGGCGTAGGGAATAGAGAAAGGGAATTGTTGCAGCAGGACCCTATCACAAGACCTTGGGCCATGGTGACTAACAGAGAGCAGGAACAAAAAAAGCAGGGAGAGGAGTATAGAGTAACACCAAGACTTTGCCCTGGACCACGGATGTCAATGGTAGTAATGCTGCCGACTGAAACAGTGAAGTCAGGGACTGGCTGCACTGTGTGTAGGGACAACATGGCCGTGAGGGTCACAGGAAAGTGCTCTATGAGAATTTCCAGGAAGGCATACTTAGAGAGTTCTTGTACTTCCAGGACAACTGTTGGATATCCTAATAGACAGAGCCTGCCTTAGTTCTTTTTAGAGAAGAATATAAACGGTTTTAGTTATTTATTCCATGTTGTATGAGCCAGTGTATTTGATAGGTACGTATAAGCTGCACCATGTCGTCATAATGTGTCATTCTTATTGAATGTAATATATCCTCCGTCTAAGTGCAGTTGCACCTGCCGAGTCCAGAAACCACAGGGTTTCTCTGTGCAGCCCTGGCTGTCCTCGAACTCATTCTGTAGACCAGGCTGGCCTTGAACTCACAGATGCACCTGCCTCTGCTTTCTGAGTGCCTGGATTCAAGACCCGCACCACCAGGCCTGGTTAAGAAGTGATATTTTGGTTCTGAAAATTCCAAATTGTTTTGAAGTATATCCAAGTTTGGGAACTATAAAGTTACTTCCACAATCTTTTCATGGTATCCACAGAGCAGCCAACACATCTTTAAGTTTAAGAATGTACATTCTACATGCGCAGGAGATTGTAAGATAAACACTGTAAACCATACTGAATCAAGTACCTACAAGACAGAGTCCATGTGTGTCCAGGATGTATATTGCATCAGATGGTATTTAGCATCAGGGAAGATCTCAAGTCTTTTTTTAAAACAAATACATGTTGCTATGTGTCAGATGTTCGTGCAAGCACTATTTGAATAATAACACATTTAATCCTTATCCCAAGCCCATGGGTGGAGAGTATTGCCATCATCTGTATTGTGTAGAGTGGGAAGAGATGTTAAGCAACCTGCCCAAGGTCATAAAGCTTGTAAGAGGGCGAGAGTTTGAATCTGTGAAGCTTGTCCTTCAAGCTTGTGCTTTTCCTGCTATCTTAAATCAAGTACTGTACAGCTCTTTCCTTGCCCAGTGTGGCGGTGAGTGCTGTGAGCAAGGCTTAGTCTAAGCAGTACAGTGGAGTGCTGCGGCCAAGGTTGGTACTCTGGCCTTCCGGCTTTCAGATGCAGTCCCCACTCACTTGCAGGGCATGCTGCATTGCTTGTGTGCTGTAAATGGAGATGGTAGTTCTCCCTCTTGTGAGGTGTTGGGAGAGTAACTTAGTTAGTATGTGTGAAACACTTAAATCAGTGCCAGGCTCACAGCGGTAGTCAGTGAGTGCTGGCTGCTGGGTGCTTCTCCCTTTCCTTCCTTCCTTCCTTCCTTCCTTCTTTCCTCCTTCCCTCCCTCCGTTTCTTCCATGCTGGGAATCCCCAAGACCTTGCACATGGTAGATAATCATTCTGTCACTAATCTGTTTCTCAGACCTTGGTTATTTTTTGTTTGGGTTTTTTGTTTGTTTGCTTTTTGTTTTTCGAGACAGGGTTTCTCTGTGTAGCCCTGGCTGCCCTGGAACTCACTCTGTAGACCAGACTGGCTTTGACCTGCCCTCTGCCTCCCAAGCACTGGGATTAAAGGGGTACACCATCACTACCTAGTTGTCTGTTTTTTTGTTTTTTTGTTTTTTTTTTTAAGTCAAAGCTAGTCTAGCCTCAAGCTCACTTCTACAGCCTGAGTGCTGGGATTGTAGGTATGCACCACTACACCTGCCACCCATTATTAGTGTCCGTTTGAGACTTACATCCAAGTTTACTTGGCAGCAGATTTAGATAACAAAAATCCGGAATTTGTCACTTCAGCTTTTCAGGAATGCTTTCTTAGGAAGTGGGTGTGATGATGCATGTATATGAACCTAGCACTCAGAAGGCCAAGGTAAGAAAAACGTGAGTTTGAAGTCAGACCCCTGGACTTCATAGGACTTTGTCTCAAACAACAACAAAACAAAACAAAAATTAAAAATGAAAATCACAAAGCCCTTACCTATCTACATAAGTTCTGTACTGGTAGTTGAATCCCAACATAGAAAGCACTGTGGACGATGAGAAGTGTCTTAGGCTAATAAAGTAGGTAACTGTGGTAATTTGAATGTAATTGGCCCCCATAAGCTCATAGGGAGTGGCACCATTAGGGGGTGTGGCTTGTTGGAGGAAGTATGTCACTGTGGGGGTGGGCTTTGAGGTCTCATATATGCTCAAGCCTCACTCAGTGTCTCAGTTCACTTCCTGTTGCCTGTGGATCAAAGGTGTAGAATTCTCAGCTCCTTCTCTAGCACCTTATCTGTCTACATGCTGCCATGTCCCACCATGATGATAATGGACTGAACCTCTGAAGTGTAAGTGATCCACCTCAATTAAATGTTTTCCTTTATAAGAGTTTCTGTGGTCACGGTGTCTCTTCACAGCACTAGAAACCCTGATGGAAGACAGAAGTTGGTACCAGGGACTGGGGTATTGCTGTGATGGGCCTGACTGTGGTCAGAGATTTCTCTAGTCCTGCTTGCCCGGCAGTCCAGATGCATCTCTCCCACCCATGGTCCCACAGCCGCTTATAAAATAATTACTCAGAGGCTTATATTAATTCCAAACTGTATGGCCTGTAGCTTCAGCTTCTTGCTAACTAGCTCTTTCACCTTAAATCAACCCATTCCTATTAACCTATACATTGCCACATGGCTTCGTGGCTTACTGGTACTTTCACGTCTTGCTTCTCCTGGCAGCAGCTTGCAGCGTCTTCCCCTGCCTCTGCCTATCCTCTTCCTGTCTGTCCAGTTCAAATGCACTGCTTAACCGTATGCTGCCTTGGCCATTGGCCAAACAGCTTTATTTATCAACCAATCACAGCAGCACATATTCACAACATACAGAAAGATCCCACAGCACCTGACCATACTTTCGTGTGAAGGAACTTGGAACTGTGGATTATAGAAGCAGTGGAATGCTTTAAGTGCTGCTTAATGGGCCGTACTAATAGGAACATCGAAGACAATGGTGCTGAGTGTGATTTGATGAGCTGTGGGGGCCTGGCTCAAGAGGTTTCAGAGGAGAAAATATTAATATGTGGTCTAGAGACCGTTCTTGTGATATTTTGGTAAAGAACGTGGCTGCTTTTTCCTCTTGTTCAAGGAGTCTGCCTGAGGGTAAAGTGAAGAGTTTTGGATTAATTCCAGTGGAAGAAAAAAAAATCTCAAAACAGCCTAGTCTAGATTCTGTTGTGTGGTTACTAGTGTTCATGCTTATAAAGATTTATAGTGAAAAGGAGTGAGCTGAGAAAGGAAAAATACAAAATGTACAACTTGAGGAGAAAAGGAGCACCAGAAAGTGGAATGGAGCTAAATCCTGTGGTCAAGGAGATAAACAGATTAAGACATGGAATAAAGGGAGTGGTGACCTCAGGGCAAGATCCCACCCAGCTAAGTTTCCAATTTATGAAAAGGAATAAAAGCAAAGCTCAAAGCAGGGTGTGGTGGTGCATGTCTTTAATCGCAGCACTGGGAAGGCAGAGGAAGGCAGATCTCTGAGTTTGAGACCAGCCTGGTCCATAGATCCAGTTCTAGTTCAGCCAAGCTTGGGCCATGAAGGAAACCATGGAAAACAGGAAGTTGGTAAAGATGTAATTGAACGAGGGGGCCATGTTCCAGCCCCAGAAAGCAGCAGAACTTGGTAGCTTTGGCCACTTGGTTCTGGAGTTAAGGATAGAAGAAAAGGAACTCTGGACTTTGCCTCTGCAACTAAGGAAAGCCACTGAGGCCAGGCTTCACTGATTGGAAGCCTAGAGAGGCCATTGACTGAAGCTGTGAGGTTGAAGCCCTTGGAGAACCCAAGCTGTTAGAGATGTCAGAATTGTGGGCTACCTGCTGAGGAAAGCTGCTAACAGGGACTGGAACCAGCCCAAGAGAGAGAAGTGTGTTGCAGTCAACAAAGCTGAAAGGAATTGGATAGCTGAAAAGCATTTTGACATCAGATATGGGGATGCAGAGTTTGGAGTTTGCCCGGCTGGTTTTCAGACTTTGGGCCAGTATTTCTTCACTATGCCAGTATTCCTCCCCTATGTTTTGGAATGGTAATGTCTCCTGTGCCATTGTATGTTGGAAGTATGTGATCTGTTTTTTTCACTTTGATTTTATAGGGGATTACAATTAAGAGATTTCATGAATCTCAAAAGAGACTTTGAACTTTGAAACATTGTTGAGACTGTGATAGACTATGGGGATTTTTGAAGTTGGACTAAATGTATTTTGCATTATGATATTGTTACAAGCTTATGGAGTTCAGGGAGTGGAATATGGTAGTTTGAATGTAATTGGCCCTCATAAGCTCATAGGGAGTGGTACTATTAGGAGGCGTGGCTTGTTGGAGGAAGTGTGTCACTGTGGACGTGGACTTTGAGGTCTCATATATGTTCAAGCCACACCCAGTGTCTCAGTTCATTTCCTGTTGCCTGTGGATCAAAGGTGTAGAATTCTCAGCTCCTTCTCCAGCACCATGCCTGTCTGCATGACATCATGTCCCACCATAATGATAATGGACTGAACCTCTGAATTGTAAGCCACTCAATTAAATGTTATTTCCTTTATAAGAGTTGCTGTGGTCATGATGTCTCTTCACAGCGATAGAAACTTTAACTAAGACAGTAACCCACCTCAAACCTTGGTTTGCATAAGACTTTTCCCCTAAAGGTCAAGCGTGATGGCCTGGATGCCCTGTATTTAAATTAACATTGAGACATAGTTCTGTCTTAAATAGTCTGCAGCTTTTTCTACATTGTTTTGGAGTTTCTGTCCTGCCCTGGTGAAGCCAGTTTCTAAGATTGCTCTCAGTTGTTACCTGAGTGTAATTAAAGCCCAGATTTTCTCTCCAACTTTTGATTTCATCTGACATCAACACCAGCCCAGACTGAAACACGGGCGAGTTTTAGGCTAATGATGAGTGGCATCTCTGGTGGGGTTAACCCAGTGTGATTTGAGACAGACCTGATGTAGTAGTGGGTAAGTGTCTGGTCCCTCTCTTCAGCAATAGCTAACATTTAATCATCTCTCCATAGTTTCACTAAACACAATAAGTAGATTCACTTATAAGACTTTAGCTTCAAGCAAATACTTTTGCAATTTCAATAATTTTAATTTAAGTGAATGAACAACTTTGTTCGTGGTGTTTTATGTACTCCTGTTGTTTTGACTGAAATAAGGTATCCTATAGGTACCAGCAGGGTAGTAAATCTGCAGCCTTGCAGGGTGTATGGCAGCATGTCTTTTGAACCTCTGGATTCTCCTGTGTTGGCTGTACAGCTCCAGTGGAGAAAAAGCTACAACAGCTGGGGCCTGTGGACTCCGTGGTGATGAAGCTGGCTAGTGGAGAGAGAAAAACCTCCTGACTATAAGTGATGATCTCTCTTCTTGTCTCTCCAGGTGAGCCTTTTTCTCAAGAGGAAATGGAAGAAATGTTGTCTGCTGCAATTGATCCTGACTCAAATTCCATCAATTACAGGGACTACATCACAATGATGGTGATAGATGAAAATTAAACGCTCCAAAGACTTAATTTCTTTGTCCTTCTTTTAAGACGACTGTAAAGACTTCATTTCTAATTGAAAGGATAGTTTGAAAATTGCTTGTCCTAATTAATTTCACACTTTAGCTTATTATTTCCATATTTAGTGCATTATGCCATAATTGTTTCAAGGTATTTTGTTTTCTAGAGATGACCAATTTAAAACATAAATTTGTTTAGTATGACTAGATTTATGGAAAGACAAATTGATTATTTAAAAGGAACTGTAAAATACTTTAACGCTAAGTGTATTATTGCTTATTTTCCACAACTAGGCCAATGTTACCTTGAAATTAATTAAACAGAAAATGAAGATTGATCATAACACCCTAAGATTTGGCATAGAAAGCTCTTGTGGGGCAGAACAGCCCCAGCCTAGACATGGACAACAGTGTGGTGCTGGCTGCTTTTTAGAGCAGCATAGGCGCTGCTGAACGAGGAGCAGAGCACCTGGAATAACCACTAATAATTGATTTCTCGTGAACGCCAATTACAAATCTCATTTGAGAGTCTAATAGCTCCGTGTAAAATTGAAATGTGCTCATCCAGCATGTTGCCATTTATGGAACAGCGAAAGGAGGTGAGATAATTGAATCTAGAGAAAGGAAGACTGAATGAAAACTGGAAATGGCAATTCCTTTTGTGCTCTTTAGAATCCTCACCTATTCAGAATATCTGTCATGGGAATATTGTCCTGAGTACTGAGTGTATTCAGCCTGTTTTATCAGAATGGAGTACCTGAAATGGACTGACTCCATGAGAAAGAGGTTCATTCAGCTCACAGTTAGAGATGTCAAGGTCCAGGCAACACTGTACACTGAGCGAGGGCCACTCTTGCATGCACCTTGCCAAGGTGCAGCTAGCCAGACAGGAGCACGTGGTGGAGCAGTCGCAGAGAGTCTGGGAGGGGGTCAGGCTTGCTCCTTTTGCAGTGGTCCTCTCGTGAGAATTACTTTCTAGGCTGGGGGGGGGGCATGGCTCAGTGGGTAAAAGCATTTGCTGAGTATGAAGATGGATTGGATTCTAATTAATCAAAGTCACAGTTTCGTGAGGGAGACTTGCAAGCCAATCAGCAACCACACATTCAGGGACTAAATATTGCACAAGGGAAGCAGTTGACTCAGCCTGGTGGGGGTGAGGGTGTTTCTAGTGGACAGTCTAAAACAGGTAACGTGGGACTTCCTGACTTAATAGTTCGTAAGTTCTGAAAAAGTCATCCTTTGAGTAGTTTACTTCAGAGACAGAGCGTGTCAGCAGGAGAACATCAGATCAAAACCCCAGAGGTGTCATGAAACCCAAGAATCTGGGAATTGAAAGTCTGGTTTATATATTTGGGACCCGATGAGAGATGAAAAGGTCGGAGTGGGAGACAGGAATTGTGTCCTAAGAGATAATGGGCTAATTGGGGTTAAGGTTTCAGTGTTTGAATGTGAATTTGATTCTGAACATCACAGAGAAAGTAGTTGGAGTTGTAAATAGCCTGAGAAACAACTTGAAGTGTGGTGAGGAGAGCAGCTGGCAGGCTGGTCGGCAGGGTTGAGGGACTTGGGAAAGTGAAGCACAAAGCCCGGCTTCTGGCTTGAATACTTTGTAAATAATGATAGCAGCCATTCAGATAAGACACCCGGGAGCAGGCTAATGAGCTTGTGGTCATCTCTGGCTTAAGGAGCTTGTAGAACAGGAAAATCAATGGGATAAATAAGGGGACATCTGCTAGAGACATGGGCTTTGGAGTTGTCAGCACATAGTGTCCAGGAAAGAGAAGATGATCAAGGACAGAACTGGAGGAGATAGTGAGTTTGGGGGGTGCAGAAGAGGAGCCTGTAGAGCATGGGAAGAAGCCTGAGAGGAGGGGAAGCCATGGCAGGAGAGACTCTTGAGGAGACCGGAACCAAGCCAGATGTGGTGGATATATTAAGTAACTGATGATGGAGAAACATCCCTCAGTTTCAGTACCAGCACATTCACTGAGAACCTCTCTTGGGGCAGACTTGCCAAGTGGCAGGTAGTGAAGTCCAGTGGCTCCAGGAATAAAAGGATGTGAGAAAGAGCCTGGAGGACAGGCTACTGAGCAGTAGAGAGGAGAGAGAAGGCAGAGGGAGGGAGTTTGGAGGATATAAACTGTGCAGGTATGCTGTATGTTTGTATTTAAAAGGTTGAGATAAGGCAGAGAGCACAGGACACTCAGCGGGTCCAGGGTCCAGGGCTACAAAGGTCTTGACCTTGGTTATGGACATGAACTAATGTATGTAGTCTCTGTCCAGTGGCCTCTAGCTCTACTTTCTTTTGTTGTTAAGATAGGGTCTTGCTGTGCTTACCACTTGTGACTCTTCTGCTTCTGCCTCCCTAGTGCTAGGACTTCAGGCCTGGGCCTCTACACTTGGCTGTACTGTCTGTGAATGAGAAGGAAGAGGGTAGGTTACAGAGCTAGAGAGATCGTACAAATTTGAAGTGTTCTGGGGAAATGAGAGAGTTGGGGGGTAGTCTACAAAAGAGTTTTCAAGAAATCCTGGGGGGTTTTGTCTAGGAACCCAGGCCCAGGAGCAAATATGGAAAGTGTCATTGAGTCAAGGTGGGTGAAATGCAAGGCCAGAAGGTCAAGACTGATGAGGAGTCAGCACAAATGAGTGACAGTGATGGTCTGAGGGTAAGGTGGGAGGGCAGTGCAGCCGGGATTCGGCTTGTGTGGAGGGCGGTAAGACTCCGGAGGGCAGCACCTGCTGCGTGGTCAGATGGCATGCCGATCCTGGAAACAGTGTTCTGCTTGTGGTTTGACTTGCTGTATTGTTGTAGAGCATTGCTTTCTTCCACGCTGTTATAATTAGTGATAGCACACAGTACTTAGACATCTCTGACTGTGTGCCAGGCACTGATCTAAGTGCTGTACTTAGTTCACTCACTTAACCTTGGTGACGACCCAGTGAAGTAGGTACCGTGACTCCAGGGAGTAACAGAGGTCACGTAGCTATAAGGGACTGTATTAACCGGCCTTTATAGGTCGTGCTGTGGTGTCAAATCTTCACAACAAAAGTCATTTTTTGTTCATGTTTCATGTTCACTGGGACTCTGCTTTGTGTGTCTTATTTTCCTTTACTTCTTTCGTAAGTAGAATGACTATATGTCCCCATTTGCCCTGGGTGGACCCAGCCTGCATGTGCTGTCCCAGCACAACCATTGACATTTCTCCTTTTTACTCTTAGAATGCCTACATGAGGCGGGTGGGAGGAGGGAGGACAGGGGAATCTGTGGTTGACAAGTAGAGTGAATAGAAAATCTCTTAATAAAAAAAAAAGAAAAGAATGCCTTCATGAAAATGATGATGACAGTGGGCGGTGGTGGTGCACACCTTCAATCTCAGCACTTGGGAGGCAGAGGCAGGTGGATCTCTGTGAGTTCGAGGCCAGCCTGGTCTACAGAGTGAGATCCAGGACAGGCACCAAAACTACACAGAGAAACCTTGTCTCGAAAAAAAACAAAAAAAAACAAAAACAAAAGAAAATGATGATGACAATCACTCTTGGGCTGGGCAGATGGCTCAGTGGTAAAGGTGGTTGCTACACAAGCCTGGGGACCTGGCTTCAATACCCAGTCCCACATGGAAAGCTGGGCACTTATTATCTTGGCAATGGGGAGGCATACAGAGGCAGATCCAGCCTATTGGTGAGCTCCAGATCCCCAAAGAGGCATTGTCTCAAAAGTGACTCCTGAGGAACACTTGAAGTTGACCCCTGGCCTCCACATTCATGCACACACACATGCCTGCACACTCATACAGTGTGACTGTGTACACTAGTACATATGAATCAGGTCTGGAAAGTTCTATGAACGCAACAATGGTTGTGATGGAAACCACCCCTTCTTTCAACAGTTTTACAAGACAAACTTTTCTAGAATCACCTAAGGTTTGTTTAAGGTAAAATCCAAGTGGAAAATTGAAACACCATTCACTTAACCATGCATTTTGGGATCCTCACCTGCAGATGAAATGAGCCTCAAGCCTTTAGGTAAGGGAAGGGACTCAAAGAGGGGTGTGGTAACCCTAGGAGCATTCACAGCCAGGCTTTGTGATGGCAACAACACATGACAGACATGAGAGGTACTCGTCAAAGTGAAAGTGGAATCACGGTGCAGGCTGGTGTACTATGCGGTCACAAAGCTGGTGCAGGCTGGTGTACTATGCGGTCACAAAGCTGGTGCAGGCTGATGTACCGTGCAATCACAAAGCTGTGCAGGCTGGTGTACCATGCAATCACAAAACTGTGCAGGCTGGTGTACCATGCAATCACAAAGCTGGTGCAGGCTGGTGTAACGTGCAATCACAAAGCTGTGCAGGCTGGTGTACCGTGCAGTCACAAAGCTGGTGCAGGCTGGTGTACCATGCAGTCACAAAGCTGGTGCAGGCTGGTGTACCGTGCAGTCACCAAGCTGGTGCAGGCTGGTGTACCATGCAGTCACCAAGCTGGTGCAGGCTGGTGTACCATGCAGTCACAAAGCTGTGCAGGCTGGTGTACCGTGCAGTCACCAAGCTGGTGCAGGCTGGTGTACCATGCAGTCACCAAGCTGGTGCAGGCTGGTGTACCATGCGATCACAAAGCTGTGCAGGCTGGTGTACCGTGCAATCACAAAGCTTGCACCAGTGCCTGACACATGAGGTGTGGACTCGTCTGGAGTACTCAAGATGGCTCTGAGTGTGTAGCCCTGGCTACACCAAATAAATAGGGTGAGTGCTTCCCAGAATCTTGATAGCCAAGAGACCCCTCATCCTCCCGGCTCAAGGAAAGGCTCATACACAGAAGGTAGTGAAGAAGATGCCTTAGTGCCTGTCCCTGTCTCACTAGAGTGTTAGGAGTTCAGACGGATGTTGCACTCTGGACCCTGTCTCCAGGGCACCCTCTGGTTAGTAGTCTGGTTGGTTTTTATTTTCAGCGCCATTTTCCCCCAGGGTCAACAAAGAATGCAACACAGACCCCAAAGGAAGTTGTGCTTTAGTCCTCTATTTGCCAAAGGAGCAGGGTTGCCGCTGTGCCACGGGCCACGCCAGCGGGCACGTACCTTTGAGCTACACCACACTGAACACTTTCCTTTATACTGTGGGTGGGCATTTTCTCTCTTAACTCACCTTCTTGCCCAGCCTCTGATTTAAACCACAGTGTTATTTTTCAGGCAAGAAGAGCACTGGACTCTGTGCAGAAAGTTTGCTTTTCTTAGGACTTGTGGGTCCTCTGGCTTCTTCAGGGTACACCATCCCCTGTGGCCCTGCCTGTGGAGAGCTAGCCATGTTCTCCCACTTGTAGGCAGAGGGTCTGTGAGCCTGGGGATCACACTCTGGTCCCACATCGCCTGTGATTTATTTGGGGCTCTGCAACGCGGGTACCAGTGTTCACGTGCCGGGTGCCTAAGAGACAAAAAGACTGTCTGGGACAGCAGGCTACTGGGAATGTGACTGGTTGTCAAGGACAGGCCTATTTCCTGTGGACCAGAATGTTTTTAGCCCCTTCCTTTCTGCCTTTCTCCTTTCCTTTCTTTTTTCTAATTCTTCCACGTAAGAAGGCACCTTTTATAGGGACATTTCCTTGGAGATGATGGTCATCCTGCTGCATTGTAGGTAAAGCAGCTCCTGGTTATGCCCACTCAGACTCAGGCTCTCTCTAGTATTTCTAAAAGTGCTGCTGCCTGTCACTTGCTTCCCAAGGCCCCTGGGGGATGGGTGTTTTTTAGAAAGTAATTGTGTAGCCAAGGATGATCATAGAGATGCTCAGAACAATCTCTGGAGGTGTGGCCCCCAAATCTCCTGGTGTAATGGATATGGGAAATCTGGGGGAGAGGCTTAGGTGTACTTAAATGGCAGAACCTCTACCCTGGGAAGTATGACATGGTGCAGAGATGGGATTTGGGGTTGGACGTTGCCCTTACAGAGCATGTACGTAACTGGCACAGACACTGATACTGCTGAGCTTCGGCATCTTCACGTGGGAAGTGGAAAGAATTACTATATAGGACTGGTGTGATGACGGATAGCATAAAACTATAATGGATGGAGGCAGTTATTTATAGAAAACCAGCTAGGCAGGCAGGCAGGCAGGGGGTAGGGTGGAGATGGAGACCTGCTGCCTGGGTACGGGCAGCCAGAGTGTGGGAAAGTAGGGAGCTGACAAAATTCATCTGTGGGATGAGGGTGGTGCTGATGGAGAGATACCGAGAGGTTTGCTCTCACCACACTGTGAGTGATCAGCTGCTATGTTTATGTTAAGGACTTGAAAATAGGAGGGTTTAGAAGGCTCACCCCTTTCCCCCTTCCTCTCTCCCTTCCATTCTCCCTCCCTCCCCCCTTCTCCTTCCCTCCGTTTTTGAATTGCTATCAATCATAGCCCATTTCTAGTGTGAGACCAAAATGAGCCATCTTAGAAATAAGACCAAAATGCTTTCACCCAAAAACTAAGGCCTAAGGTTTCTCCTTCTAAGAATAGGCCATTAGTTACTGAAATAAGTCAGTCCAGATTCCAGAAACCAGGAAGTGTAAAAGTACAAGGTCAAGGACTGCCGGACTGTGGAATGTCCACTCCCTGGCCCCCTAGGTAACTGTTTAACATAGAATGTCCCAACCCTAGTAGTTTCCATAGTGACTGTGTAATCACCAGATGCCCCCACCTGAGGGCAACCCACCACCCACTTTGTAAGATTAAGCCTTGATTTCTAGAATGCCCCTAGAAGCGAGCCAATCAGAATTGTACCCGTACTAGCATGTAACCATGTGATTTTTCCCTTTAAAAACTGAGCTTGCAGACAGGTGGGCGCTTCCTCCAGCCTCCACTGCGTTGGATGTATTGGACGAAGTCCCTGCCTAGGCTTGTATTGCTTTTGGATATCCAGAATTAAACCTTGCTTTTGCATTCCGACATGCTCGTCTTTGGTGGTCTCTCTGAGGGTCACGATCTGGGCACAACACTAGCAGCATAAGTCATTCACCTGGTCTAGTGAGAAAAGACATGCATTTGGGGCTGGGGCTGGGGCTGGGGCTGGGGCTGGGGCTGGGGGTTAGCTCAGTTGGTGGAGTGCTTACTTAGCATGCAAAGTCCTGGATTCCATTCCTAGCACTGCATAAGCCAGGCATGGTGGATCATGCTTCCAATCCCAGTACTTGGGGTCGGGGGTGCTGGAAGATCAGAAGTTCATGGACATCTTTGGCTATGTAGTGAGTTCTGGTCCAGCCTGGGATGCATGAGACCCTCTAACTCAAGAGAATGAAAGCACATAAAATCAGGACATTATATGATTGTCTGGTCCAAATATCAAATCTGTCATGTTGTTTATTAGGTTTTCAACTAGTCAGTAAGAACTCTTGAAAAGATTTATTGCTATTTGTGAAATTTAAGAATGGGTTAATATCATGTCACTGTTATGTAGCTTTAAAGCATGCTGAAGTTTGTTCTTGTGTTCTGAGTGCTTCAGATTTGAATGTCTTGCTAGCTGTTGTAGCTGCATTCCAGCTCTGGTTACACCTGCTCAGGGCAGGATACTCACTTAGGCAAAGCTGTCCGTGATCGTAGAGGCCAATCTGTTTCTGATAGTCTTCTTGGTCCAAGACTTAAATTTCTTTATCTGCTTACCAAATCTGACTATGCTATTATTGTTTAACCCTGTGTCATGATGGGCAAAGAGCTCACAGGAGGAGATGTCTTAGCTTTGGCCTCCTGGGCCACACTTGCAGCACACAGCACCACTTTCCTGAAGCTTGCTGGTGCTAACAGTATGAGTTTTGCCTTCCATTTACTTTGTGGGAGTCTTAAGCGGATTACAAATTTATGCAGGTTCTTTTCACTAAAACTAGGCAACATCTGTAAATTCTCCACTTACCTGGACACCCACAAGTTTAGTAGTTACATGTCAGTAAGCAAAGTAAAGGATGAATAGGCATGTAGCCCCGACATATCTCCAGTAGAACATCTTCCTGCCTTCTCTAAATGTGCATCTCTCACCCACAGACCCAGTGAAAATGCCAGTGAGACCCGATTCTGACATATAAGGTCTATAAATGGAAACAGAGACCAGTTCGCTCTTGTGTTCCCCTGCAGGTTGGCACATGTCACTATTTTAGACTTCCCTGGGGGAATAGGTCTTTGGGAGAAACAGTGTAAAGTTTGAACTCCTCTATAAATGTCCACAGTATTAACACTTGGCTTTATCTCTTCTGAAGCGTTCTCCCAAACGTGTGTGTCTCTAACATCTTGAGAATATCACTGTGGACCTGTCAGGGTTTTTGACAGACATTCAGAAAGCGAGGTGGCCTTGCAGAAGCCAGGGGCAGAGAAAGGGCTGTGCACCGAGCTTCAGGCTTGCAGTAGACTGGGTGGGGCAGGCGGGGGCAGGCTGGAGCCACAGGGCCCTGGAGGACGAAGCAACGGGGAGCAAGAGCCAAAGAGCCATCGTCTGAGTGGAGCTGCCTGTGCAGACTGCTGCTGCTGCTGTGTCCTGTGCACCTGCTAAGGACAGCCTTGCTCCTCAGCATCCATCACAGATGATGGACCTCACCTGAGGATATCACCTCCAACCAACCACACTTACTGAGGGAGGAAATACTCTGGGAAGAAATCAGAGTCTTTGTGGGGAAGAGAAATACTAAACACACTGTTTTCTGCAGACTAAAACCACAATGTTGTTATATAATCTGCTAGAAATTAATACACTGTGAACAGTCTTTCCATGTTAATGTGTACATGCCTAAAATGTACTTTTTTCTTCTCCTTTGAGACAGGGTCTCCTTGTGTAGCCCAGGCTAGCCTGGAACTTTTGATTCTCCTTCTGAGAGTGTAGATTATAAGTGTGCACACAATACCTCTCCCCCTTGCCCCTCACGCCTTTAAAGTTTAACCCTACCATCACTGGAGCTTTTTAAAGGCCCATGGCGTTGTACTGAAGCATCAAGTGGGATTGCTCCAGGAAGCACCAAATTTCCACCTCATGGACTGTTTCCTCAGACGAGGACCTCTCTGATCACTGGGAAACAAGATCTCACAAGGCATAATATTTTCAGCAAAATCTGAATTTAAGAGAGAGAGACATTTTCTTTCAGAACAGTTACTACCAGAAGGAGTGCCATTGAGCCCCTGTGGCACAGAAATGTCACAAAAGCTCATGCAGGGAAGTAGGAAGTGCAGAAATGTGTATGCAGATCGGAAGCGAAGAAGGGTCTTGAAAGGTTGAGCAGAGCAGGGGGCCAGCTGGCCATCTGCTTCATTGACAGCTCGCAGCACGGAAAGGCTCCTCATGGAATCCGTTTGCTCACTCACAGAACATTCGCTGGATTCCCACTGCATGGCAGATGCTGTGTTGAGCTCCAGGGACACACAGCCTTGCCTTTGAGAGGTTGCGGACTTCGGGAGCGGCAGCAAACGCAAACACACCAGGCGGTAGTTAGCTGTTCAGCAACGTTACCGAAGGGCTTTGGGGCTGGAGCAGCCAGCAGCCAACTTTGCCTGCGGCACAAGGGCTGCAAGTGAAGTGACAGACGAGCCCCAGTGTTTGCTGTGCTCACATTGGCAATCCTGGTGCCAGTTCTGGGTGGGGATGCTCCAGAATGAGATGGCTTGAGGCTAAGGCTAGAAGAGATTTCTTGTGTGGCTTGGGGTAAAGAATCGATCTGCCTTTGAATCCCAGCTGTTCCAGATACAGGTCGAATGCCTTGGAAGGTCACTCTGCACTAGGAGTTACCTTCACATGGGACTCAGTAAGAGATATCAGTCATCAATACAAATCTGTTGAATGAATGCAAACATTTTCTATATTTGTTGTTATCTTTCAGTTATTTGAGGTTGGGTACAGGTATAGTATTTCCGGGAATGAATAAGGTTGTTTTCCTAAACTTCATGAACTGGGAACTCCATAAAAAAGGCATTCATGTCATTTTTCACTTCATTCATTCAGTCATACATAATACTTATTGAATAATACTTTGTGCTAACGACTGTTCTGGTAAACAATGTCCTTGCCCTTATGGAGCTTAACTTCTGGTCAGGAGTCAGATAATACGTAAATCAATATGTCACATGAGAAGAAACAATATGGAAAAAATTAAGCGAGATGAGGGGTGAGAGAGTGAAAAGGTATTGTTTCCACTAGAACGAGGTCAGAAATCCATCGGAGGAGGTGAGCAGTGACCCTAAGGGAATGCAGGTGCACTGGGAAAGAACATTCCCTGTGGAGATGCCATCAAGAGTCTGACGGACCAGCCCAGAGGCCACCCTGGCCACCCCAGCAGAGAGAGAAACATGAGGTTAAGGTGGGGAGATGGACAGAGCCCAGAACACAAAGGGTCAGGTAGCCCGGGAAAGAACTTGGTATGTGCGACATTGAAGAGAAACCCCTGGATAGTACTGAGCCAGCTCTTGAGCCAACGCAAGCAAGATGGTGTTGTAATATCGGTGGGTGTGATGAGAAGTGATAGGACTTGGAATTCACTTGGAAGGTAAATGAAGGAATTTCCTGATGCCTTAGACCTTAGCGGAGAAAAAGGAGATGAAGGATGCCTGCAGTATGGGCAGAGCGACTAAGGTTTGGGGGAAATCAAGAATGTGGTTTGGGTGAGTTAATGTGGAGAGGACAACTGAATACCCAGGCTGGTGAAAGGTCAGTGTGCAGATGACACCCTGGGCCAAGGGCCAGGACACGGTGGCCTGGGAAGAACTGGGAGGCAGCTTAAAGTTAGAGACAGAGAAGGAGAGCTCAGTACAAGAGATACACAGTGAACACATTGACAAGGTAACCCCTGGGCCTGCTGTGTCTACTCCCTAGGCCCTACTGGGTCCCACTCCCTGGGTCCTACTGTCCCACTCCCTGGGTCCTACTGTCCCACTCCCTGGGCCCTACTGGGTCCCACTCCCTAGGTCCTACTGGGTCCACCTTCAGGCCCACCCAGCACCTCCATCACCTACTCTTTCTTTTCAGCAGTCTTAATTTCCCAAGATGAGCTGGACTCACCTGGAGGAGAAAACACTGCAGTTATGGTTCTTAAGCTTCTGGTAAGAACACAGTTGAGAAAGGTGTGGAAGCCAATCCACGGAGAAAAGGAACGCTCCCCTTCCCACCCCCAGTCCCTTGTCTTGCAACCAACCACAGCTTCTGGTTTCTTCTGGGTCCTGG
This sequence comes from Peromyscus aztecus, assembly GCA_902168405.1. Lineage (NCBI taxonomy): Eukaryota > Metazoa > Chordata > Mammalia > Rodentia > Cricetidae > Peromyscus > Peromyscus aztecus. Next base: position 22,672 of record CABHPQ010162694.1, read on the forward strand.
GTTAGAGTGGCAGCCCCTCCAAGATGAGACATAAGCCTCCTTCCAAGGCCGTCCCACCTCCAGCCCAGGGACCCCACCTGTCTCCACAGACACACTTTAGCTTCTGTGTTTGCCAGGGAAGCCTCAGTTTTTCAGGATTCAAAACACAGTTTACCCTCAAGAATGGGCAGTGAGGGGAAGCAAAGGAGAGAATTACTCCCCCCATCAACAGAAGTAAGAACACAACACTAAAAATAACTATAAACTATCCTGTCACAGAAGATCTCCTTTTTTAAAGCTAAAATGCATAGGATTTTATAAAATGTTTTATTATGCTGAATTGGTAGACAGCAGTGCAGTGGATCCCCATAAAACATCACCTTTCCAGTGACCGTTAACTCAAGGCCAACCCTGTCTCCATTTTAATAATGTCACCCCTTAATTATTTTGAAACAAATATCAGACATTTGATTTGCCCATAATTTTTTCACTAGGTATATTTAAAAGCCCAACACATTTTTTTTTTTTTGGTTTTTTTGAAACAGGGTTTCTCTGTGTAGCTTTGCACCTTTCCTGGAACTCACTTGGTAGCCCAGGCTGGCCTCGAACTCACAGAGATCCGCCTGCCTCTGCCTCCCGAGTGCTAGGATTAAAGGCGTGAGCCACCACCGCCCGGCCCAACACATTTTAAAGATAGTAAATCTTTAAAAATTACCATAACTGGGGCTAGAGAGATGGCTCAGAGGTTAAGAGCACTGGCTGCTCTTCCAGAGGTCCTGAGTTCAATTTCCAGCAGCCACATGGTGGCTCACAACCATCTATAATGCGATCTGGTGCCCTCTTCTGGCATCCAAGCATATATGCAGGCAGAACACTGTGATTTTAAAAAATTACCATAACCATTGTAACCAGTTACATTTCCATTGACAACATACTGGACGAAAAGTAATTTAAGGGAGGTAAGATTTATTCTGGCTCATTGTTTGAGATGACACAGTCCATCATGCCTGGGGAGGCGTGGCTCCAGGCAGCTCTGTGGCAGTGAGAGTGTGAGGTAACTCGTCTCCGTGGAGCAGGAAGCAGACAGACGGAGGCAGGAATGGGGCGGTCTCTAACCCATAAGCCCCACTATCAAGCAACCTACTTCCTCCAGCAAGGTTTCATAATCTCCCAAAACAATGCCATCAGCAGGGAGCCAAGTGTTCACACACATTAACCTATGGAGAACATTTCACATTCAAGCCTTAGTGACCACAATACTGTGATCATTCTTAATAATTATTTACTGTTATCAGATAGCCTGTTAGAGTTGACATGATCATTTTCCCCATTAATGTAGAGTATATATATATATATGTGTGTGTGTGTGTGTGTGCATATGTATGTATATATATAGAGAGAATATATGTATATAATGTTTGGTTAACATGTTTTTTTTTTTTTTTGGTTTTTTGAGACAGGGTTTCTCTGTGTAGCTTGGCGCCTTTCCTGGAGCTCACTTGGTAGCCCAGGCTGGCCTCGAACTCACAGAGATCCGCCTGCCTCTGCCTCCCGAGTGCTGGGATTAAAGGCGTGCGCCACCAATGCCCCGCGGTTAACATGTTTTTTAAGCCTCCTTTAATGCATAGTTTTCATTTCCAATTTCTTTTTCTCCTTTGGAATTTTTTGAAGACCCTAAGACATTTGTCTTGACCATTTTCTCACAGCCTGGGTTTTTCACGGCATATTGAACGTCTTCCTCTGTTCTGTCCAGCAGTAAGTTGGCAGTTGGCTGAGGCTTGATCTAACTTAAGGTGGACTTTCGTGGGTACAGGATTACTTTATAATCTTTCAGTAACCCCTGAAATCACTCCCAGTGGTGGTGGGGGAGTTATAATTTTGTTTTAAATCCCTGCTTGTTGGTCAAGCAACAACGACAAAACCACACACTATAAAGTAAGCGAAGTATGGACTTTAAAAAGGTAGCATGGTGTGGCTCTTTCTGGGGAGACCTGGGCAAACCCAATAAGACACTGGCAACAGACCAAAGCGAGGAATCCACCCAAGTCTAATTGTGAGCCAGTGAACTTACCAGGGTTGCTTAGGGGAGCACAGACAGCTCCAGGGCAGTGGCTTCACTGGATAGCCTCCCACAGCCTGGCTGAGGACTCCTGACAGCCACACCCCTGGATCTCCCTGCAGGACTCAGGGCAGTTTCTGCTGGTTAGGTAGGGGAATCTGTTTACGGTTTCTCTGACATTGGGGAGGGAGCCTTATGAATCCTGTAAGTTTCAGTTTTTCCAGTTGTGAAGTTTTTGATTTCCTGGCTTTACCCTCTTCCCTCCAGGAGGGAATGTTTAGTTCCAGGAAGCAACTACACAGGAACTAGGGAAGGTAAACATGACCCATGGCTGACCAACCAGATTAGTCTCCCCATAAGGGAAGCAGCAGGCGAGCAGCAGATGACAAGGCTTGTTTAAGTTGTCCCTGTGCTACAGAGAGGGTCATAAGAGCTCTGCAGTTAGGAGGGAGGCCGGGTGAGGAGTCTGAATCTGCTGGGCTTGGAATTGCCTGGAACCAGAATAGCCCCTTTGAGGAGAAGGGGAGAGGAGGGAAGGGGAGAGGGCGAAGAGTGGCTGCTAAGCTGCTGATTAGAAAGTATGTTAGCTTCCATCACAATGATTAAAATCTGAGACAAATCAGCCTATCACGAAAAAAAAAATTACTTTGCTCATAGGTCTGGAGGGTCCAGACTATGAGTAGCTGGTGCCATTGCTCTGGGGCCTGTGGTCCAGCAGCATGTCACAGCAGGAGCATGTGCAGAGCATGACGAAGGCAGCAGCAGAGGCTGAGTCCGTCCCACAATCCTAGTCAAAGGCAAGACCCCAGTGCCCTAGAGTGCTTGCACCGGCTTCCCAAAGGCCCCATCACCCCTCAGCTGTGCCAAGCTAGGAACCGAGTGTTTAACAGCCCACAGCTCCTAGGGGATACTTAAGCTTTAAGTTAAAACAAGATCCTGGTAAAAGAAGGCAAATTCTTGCTCTAGATTCTGTAAGAGTGGGCCCTTGGGCCGGGCGGCGGTGGCGAAAGCCTTTAATCCCAGCACTCAGGAGGCAGAGGCAGGCGGATCTCTGTGAGTTCGAGGCCAGCCTGGTCTACAGAGCGAGATCCAGGACAGGCATCAAAACTACACAGAGAAACCTTGTCTCGAAAAAAGAGTGCACCCTTGGAGGGATGGTGCACTCAGAGAAGAGTCAAAAGAGAAGAGTCTCAGACTGAACACACTGGACAGTAACCAGCCGGCTCAGTTTCTTTTCTGGACAGATGGATGCTTCCCTGATGGGTAAGGTGGGGTTGCCGGCGGAAGGCTATGCCTGCAGTCCAAACACGCTTAAGTTACTATGGAATTACCTTTGTAGGGCAGTGATCACCAGTTTAGGTGATGAAAACCAGGCTTTTTGCCAAGCTTCAATCCAGAAAGGATAAGGAGCAGGAGCTGAATGCCTCCATCAGCGTTCACCTGTGGCTAAGTACCCTTCATCTAGTCTCTCTTCACCTTGAGCCTCACCTCGCAGGTTATTTTAAAACCAGTTCTAGACATTACATCATTTGTCTGTAAGAGCTTAGATATGTCTTGGCTACGTAAGGAGCTCCTCCCCTTTCCCTAGCAGACTAGAAGCTGCCAGACCCAAGAGAGTTCTCCAGTGTGCCCAGTACACATTGTTCCAGGGCCCACCACGGTCTTCCCCGTGTTCCCGTTCTGCTGCTTTGTTCCAGTCAGGTCCACACGAGGCCTGCCATTGCATCTGAGTGTCTTCACTCCAGGACACGTCCTTCTCCTGTGTTGTACCGTTTTTCTTCTCGCCTTTGATCCAGAAGCATTTTCTGCATCTTGGGAATTGTTTGGTTGCACTTTTGTGGTACTAAGATACCAGCTGTTCCCTGCATTTATATAGATTTACTTTTATAACTTGGGGTTTGAGCAGCTCAGAGTCAGTTCCAGGCTTTTCTTTACTAAATCAACGCCAATGATGAATTTCGATTATTTTCCTCCGGGAGGCTCAGTGTGTCTGGACCATTTCTTTGTCCTCTTCAGCCCCAGGTGTGGCAAGCTTGATCTAATCAACACGAAGTCTCCATCAGTGTCACCTTATGCTTTCCAGAACAGAGGTGTCCAACCTTTTGACATCAAGACACGATGTTGTGATCTACAAATGCATTCGTGGCTAGCGAGCCACAGGTTGGGCATGCCAGCTAGCACAGACATTTTATTAGGAGCTTCACTGATAGTTTGAAGAAGAGCTCATCACACCCAGTGGAATTCTTCAAGTAAGAATAATTTCCCAGTCTCAACTATTTGATTTGTTTGTTTGAGACAAGGCTTCACTATGTACCTCTGGATGGCCTGGAACTCTCTAAGCAGACCAGGCTGGCCCATGAGCTACCACACCCAATTTTAACTTAAAGAAAACAAATGTTTCTTTATGTCTTTTAAAAACTGTGCATTTTAGTTTGGCAGTATATGCTGATGTTGTCTGTGTGCATTGGCCTTGATAAATTCCTAACTGGTCATGTGCTACCAAAGCCACTCTTGGTAACCCTATCACTGTGTTATGAATCACAGTGTTTGAATTAACAGTTACATGGCTATTTCTGTCACAACACTTCTGTATTCTTAAAGTGTGGAAGCCAAGTGTTTGCATTTGATTTACTGAGACGTTTGAAAATTGATAAAACAGGTTTCAAACCCCATGGGGATATAAGAAAACAAGGACTTAGGATAACTGACAAGACACAGTACACCAAGAGTTTATAATTTGGAATGATTCTTCTTTAAACAAGTAAATAATCACAAATGTATATATATTCTGATATTACATGTATTTTAATTATATGTAACATACCTATAATGCATAATATTTTGATATTACATATTTTACTTGTATGTTAAAATATGCATTTAAAAATAAAACTGCTCACCTGGGAGGTGGTGATGCACAACTTTAATTCCAGCACTTGGAAGGCAGAGGCAGGCAGATTTCTGTGAGTACAAGGCTAGCCTAGTCTACAAAGTGAGTTCCAGGACAGCCAGGGCTATTACACAGAGAAACCCTGTCTCGAAACAATCCCCCCTCCCCAAATGTAAAAAAAAAAAAACTTCTCAGCTGGATGTGGTGGTACATGCCTTTAATCCCAGCACTCATGAAACAGAAGCAGGAAAATTTGGGTTCCTGGCCAGTCTGGTCTATAGAGTGAGTACCGGGGCAGTCAGGGCTACACAGAGAAACCCTGTCTGCAAAAGCCAAAAACTAAAACTGAAAAGAAGCAAACAAACAAGCAAACAAATAAATAAAACTTCCCATACAAATGAGATGTGCTAAACCTGTAATTTCTGTGTCCTTTTATGTATGTTCAAAACTTGCCATTGGTTGACACTGAATTTGGACTTGTAATCCAGACAGAAATCTGAGTTTGATTCCCACATAACCAGAGCGAATCAGGCAATTTATTTTTGGTCTTTGTCCTCATTACTGTTCTGTTGTTGTGATAAAACACCCTGACCAAGGCAACTTAGAAAAAAAGCACTTAGTCTGTTTGGTGGTTTCAGAGGGTTAGACGGTTGTGGCCAAGAGCTCACTGCTAGATCCACACCATGAGGCAGAAATCGAGCAATGGGCATGGCATGGGTCTTCTGAAGCCTCAAAGCCTTCTTCTCCCAGTTATCCACATCCTCCAACAAAGCCACACCCCTAACCCCACCCTAACAGTTCCACTAACTGGGGACCGAGTATTCGACTATATGAACCCATGGGGGCCATTCTCATTCAAACAACTAGTCTTTTTGTTTCCTTATTTTGAGACAATTTCACTAGATTGGCCTCCCTGAGGGCTGGGATTGCAATTGTGTGTCACTGGCTCAGAATTCTCTTAATCTGGCAATACAATTCATCTGATATATGGAGTAGAAGTGTTTCCAAACAGCTGCACTCGAATGCCCAAGAAAGGCTAGTGTCTCTATGTGGCCAGCATCCAGGGCTCCCTGTCCTGCATGCACCAGGCAGTGGTGGGTCGGGGATGGGCACCATCGCAGACATACGTGGTGTCTTAGGGTTTTTATTGCTGTGAAGAGACACCATGACCATGGCAGCTCCTATAAAGAAAACATTTAATTGGGGTGGCTCTCTTACAGTTTCAGAGGTCCAGTCCATTAACATCATGGTGGGGAGCATGGTGGCATGCAGGCAGTCAGTCATGCTGGAGAGGTAGCTGAGAGTCCTACATCTTGCAGGCAACAGGAAGTCGACTAAAAGTCACACCGAGGAAACTCGTGCAAAAGAGACCTCAAAGCCCGCCACCACAGTGACACACTTCCTCCAACAAGGCCACACCTCCTATTAGTGCTACTCCCTTTGGGGGCCACTTTCTTTCAAACCACCATAGGTGAAGACCATGGACTCAAAAAGAAGAGCTCAGTACAGTCAATGACCATGGACGCTGTGCTGGCAAAGGTGATGCAGGCAGATCACAAGCGCTGAGGCCCCTAGACCTCCCAGTCAGTCCTGAGGATGAGGAATGAGGGGGGCTCTTGTCTGCAAGCTGGCCACCAGCTGCCTCCCCACTGCCCTCTGCTGGCTCTCTCCTCAGGGTTTTCAGAACTCTGGGTGCACCACTCCAGGCTTCCCTTCTGACCCAGGTCCTCAGTGTGGCCTGCCCACCACCAGACCATTGACCCATGTTCTCCCTTTTAGACCCCTCTCCCACCCGGGAGGCCCCCTCCCCGACTCCAGAGCTGCCCTCCTCTGATGCTTCATCTCCTACTGCCTCCCTCAGACCTTCTGGCAGTCATTCCAGATGTGCTGTATATCTGTCCATGTGCACATCACTCATCACAGTCTTAACGAGTCCTACCCCATCATTTACAATCATCTTCCCTTCTTACACGTTCCCCCCTTATCTACCGTCTCTCCCTCCCCCCACTACTAGTGTTTTCCAACAATGTTCCATACTCCAGGGAGAGGGCATCTCTGAATCCCTCTCTATTTCACAGCCTCTTACAGTCTAATTTTCAGCTTGTTGCTCTACGGAGACTGCTGACAAGGTCACCTGTGAAGGACCTAGCCACCCTTCTGTGCTGAAAGCCCTTCTTAGGTCCAGATACCTGTTTTCTGGATTTTTCTCCTATCTCGTGGACTGTTGTTGCCTCAGGGTGCCTCTTAGCTCATCCCCCCTCAACAGCACTGTCCTCAGGATTCCTTCCTCTTCCAGTGGCCCCGAGCATCCTATAAACTCATCCACATGTGTGCTCTAGGGGCCCAAAGATCTAAACTTTGGAGCCAACATTCTGCAGCCAAGGGTTCAACTGCTCTCTCTCAGACAATACAATTTTCTTCCTTAGCTTGATCTTGTATGACCCCAGTCAGGTGCACCAGTCACCCACGAACTCCCTCAGCGGTTCTGGGTTCATCTTTCCCTGCATTCCCTCATTTCAAGATGACTCCACTTTCACCATCTCCTGCCTTGGATATTGCCATGAACGTCCTGTCTTCCTCTCTGCTCTACCATGTTCAATCCATTATTCATCTGCCTTTAGAAATATTCCCAAGCAGAGATGTGTATGCCATGCATCTTAGTATGGGTTTCACCCAAAGCAAATCATGTTGATGAGCTTTTCATCATTGTGGCAAAACGCCGGAATGAAGCGACTTGAGAAGAAGAGAGGTTGTTGGTTTATTTGGGCTCATGGCTTCTGAGGTCAGTCCATGTTCCCTTGGCTCCATTGCTTCTGAGCCCACACGTGGTGCAGCGGACACATCATGGCAGGGAGCACATGTGGAGCAAAGTGGCTCACATTATGGCAGCCAGAAGGCATCGAGAGGGGAGGGCTCTTTCAAAGACACACCCCAAGTGACCCTCTTCCTCCAGCTGAGCCCTATCCCTTAAGGATGCTTAAATCCCTTAGATCCCTTAAAGTTACTGCCTGGCAATAGTCCATTCAATAATGAACCCATCAACGAACAATTCCACCCATGAAGTCAGAGCCCTTGCGGCTCACCTCCCCAAAGCTGGACCTGTGGACAGTGCCTCCTTGGGAATCACCCTTCATAAGCCATTGCGGAGAAGTTCAGACCCAAACTACAACACAGATTCTAGGACAAGGGTTTTGGTGTAGATGGTTTATTTGGGGGTGAACCCAGGAAATAAGGATGTGAGCAGGGAAGTGAGATGGGGAAGGGTGCCCTCCAGGAAGGGAGTGGAGTCTTCTGGGAACCTCTCGTAGTTACAATGGGATGTTCTTCACTTCAGGTTTACAACTATGAGGCAGTTTGTATTTTACTTCTCATCAGGCTCTGGGATGGGAGGGGTGTTAATTCTACAAAGATTCATTTCCCCTTCTGACAGATTTGGATGCTTATAACATCTTTAAGCAAGGCCAAGTCAAGGTACTCAACGGCTTAAAAAGAGAAAAACATTTTGCTCCTCTATCTTTCCCGTCTCTCCATCATACATTATTTGGTTGTAGTGGCCTTGGGAGCTTCGGTGTGTAATGCAGTATAATCTTTTCCCCAAACAGCTTTACTTGGCAAATATTCATTGCAAGGAGTTGCTGGTCTGATTCAAGGCTTCTGGCTTCTTGTACTTCATCAATACTGGACTCTCACCGAAACTCTTCTTGGATATCCTGCTGTCGCCCAGAGTCATGGAGAGCCATGGCTATGGTTCCTCAGGACTGGTCCCTTCACACACTCCAGCAGGTCATAGATGGGGTAGATGTTGGGGTGGGCCTGGGTGGTAGCTGAGTTGGTCAGTTTGGGCCTCCACCAGAAGCTCACTCCTCAGGCGAAGGTCAGGGCACACCACTGGGTCCCTCTCCTGTTGCAGTGGTCATCTATCTGGCCAGCTCTCCTGTGCCCAAGCCATTTGGGCCAGTTCTCCTGGGTTGGGGGCAGCTCTCCAGCCAACGTGGTCAGAGAAGGGCAGGACCAGTTCTCCAGAGCTTTCCCATGGCCCCTGGTGGTAACACAGGTCACGGACATCAACACAGACCCCAGCTGCAGTAGGACCCCAGACCAGACATGGCCCAGACATGTGTGAGCCCCCTTTCTCCCACCCACGCTGCCTGGCCCATTGTCTCACTTGGAGCAAAGCCTCCATTAACGTCTACAATTAGAATTCAGTTGAATGAATGTAAAATTTTGACTTTGTTTTCATATGATACACATAAACAGTGAAGGATCAAACTTATTAGGAAAGACAGTTCCAGTTTTGATATTTCTGGGGATATTGGACCAGGTGGGAAAGACACAGGACACTACTCAGCACCATGGGAAATGAGAACACTGAAGAAGTCCTTGTTGTCTGGGGAAGCAAACAGGAGGAGGACCACGTCAGTCCTTCACTGAGAGCTGCCTGCAGAAAATGAAGATCAGTAAATTCATACAGGAAAGCAGTTTTCCAGGAAACACTGGAAATAGAGTGGTAGGAGTAATGTCTAACAGTTATTAAGCATTTATTATGTGCCAAGCAGCATACTGGGCTTTTCACTCATGTTATCTTGTTTAATCCCCAAACCCTCACAATTAGTCACTGTTATGATCCCCAGCTTACAGCTGAAAATGCTGACACCCACAAGACTAGAGCATGGGACTAGGAGGTGATGAAAAACAGATCCCAACTCAGATCGTTCTACCCGACCAGCGTCCAAGCGTGCTGTTCATCACGGTTGCCAGGACAACCATAGGTATACCACGATATCATTCAGCGTGTTTTAGCATCATTCCAGAAGTGAGTTGAGTTTTGCACGGTTGGATTTTACTTTTCATTGACCATGGAGAGGGAGCAGTGTGTAAGCAGAGCACGTTTTTCTGCTATCATTTGGTCTCTGCCCCAAGTCCTTCATGCTTCTGTGCATGTGAGTTCTGTTGTAAAGCTAGCTTCCTTTCCCGAGGAAACCTGCGCCTTTCCCATGTGACTGCCCTGTGGAAATCACCGCCTACAGCTGAGGGGTGGTCCAGCTGCCTCTTCCTGTCATCATTGGGGATGGCTCCCTCATGAAAGCTGGTGGTGCTGGAACCATCCTGTCTGCTTGCCCTGTGAAAAGAGCTGCTTTTATTTCTTCCAGCTGGTGAAAGAGAGATACGATCTCGCCACCCGTCAATTCCAACGGTTCATGTGAGCAACGGTGGAGGAAAAGTGTTCCCGAGTTTTCCAGAGTGGGAAGTGGTTCTTGGGAGACACCAGAGGGTGTGTACGAGCTGCGAGGTGCAGCTGGGGACCTACAGAGATGGGCTCATGTTTCTCCACCTCTGCCCGTTGCCGTGACCTGCGTGCCTCCTCCAATCTCTCAGTAATCTCGTGCACTTATTTGCCCCCTGGTAGGCTCCTTCCCTGAACATGGTGCACCAAGCTGTGGAGTAGGACCAAGGACTAATCCGCTGAGCTCTCCTCCCTCCCCAGGCCTGCTGTCTAGTGAGGAGAGAGAAGTACAATGTGCCAGCACCACACCTACGGCCGGTGTCAGGGTGAGTGGTAGCAAAGTGCTGTGGGCCAGTGTGCCGGTTACTCTCCACATTGCTGGAACAAAATGCCTGACAGAAACAAGGGAGGAAGGCCTGTTTGAGCACACAGTTTCAGAACATACAATCCACCATGGTGAGAAGGCAGGACAGAGCAGGTCGGGGCAGCTGAAGTGCATGCTGATGCCCTTGACGTAGCAGCTGGATCTTGAAGTAGAGGGCTAGATACCCCTCTAGTGATCTACTAACACCTAACGGGGATGCCATGCAAAAATTCTACTTCCAGCAGTACCATTATCTGGGATCAAAATGTGTAGACATGAGCTTGGGGTGGAGGTGGGGGCCCTCGTAAGCCAAGGGAGCTGGCATGTGAACTGGGCTGTAAAGGACCAGTGGAACTTTCCCGAAGAGCTGCCCTCTGTAGTATTCGGTGGCATGGTTGTAGCATATTTTATTTGCCCAGTCCCCTTTAAGGGGCACTGAGGTTTTCAATCTTTCAGAAATTCTGAGGTGAATAGCAGTGGTGGGAGAGTCAGCATCTGTGGGGGGCACAGCGCCTCAGACAGACGCAGAGTTCAAAGTCATAAATCCTCCCTGGCAAGGGGAAAGTGCCCGTGTTTCTTGTTTCTATTTTGTACCATAAATTTAAAAACCTTTATTTATATTTTCCTGGGGCTTTCAGTCACCTTGAGTATCCGGCTAAAATCTCTCTTTGTCTTGAACTATCTACATGGAGATTAATGCTGTGGAAGAGGCGGAAGAGCTGGTCTTGTAGAAATGTTTATCAGCCAAATGCCTGGGAAGAGCTGTGTAATAAAACCCCGGCTCTTCAGCTGTGGACGGTGTGAAGCACAGTGCCGGGGTGGCTTCTTTCCCTACCCCTCTTCTTGAGGCTAATAACTTACAAAACCAGCGAAGATTTCCTATGACATTCAGAAATATCAGTATAAAAGCCTTTAAGCCCTGTAAAGAAAATTCTCTTCTTTATTTTTTCCACTGCTATTGAGACACTCCTAAAGATAGTCAGGGCTGGGCAGTTCTTGCAAAGACTGCCACTATGTCTGGCTTATAGGGTAGGTGCTAGAAAAATCAAAGTACAACCACCTGGTAGGGTTTCCCTCCATGTTGGTGACGGAACCCAGTGTTCTGTGCACGCTAAGCGTGTTTTAAATATGTCCTAAGTAGAGAATGATGACCACCAGGCTGGGCACAGCTATTCAAACCAAAGTCACAGTCCTGGTTCCTGAGAATTACCAATGTTTAAATACATTAGCCGTGAGAGGGTCCTGCCCTGACTTTCGCGTTTCCTCCTTATTGCCATTACACTGACGTCTGAAAGACCCTAAAGCAATGAGAGAAAAAGATGACGAGGAATTGGGATGGGCCATGGCACTTATAAAAACTCGGCTGAGATCGAAACTGCAGGGCAGCTTCTTCAAGGAAGACACCAATAATAGTGTTTGTTTGTTTGTTGGCTGTTGTTTTTGTCTCTTGAGACAGGGTTTCTCTGTGTAGCCCTGGCTGTCCTGGAACTCGCTCTGTAGACCAGGCTGGCCTCGAACTCATGGAGATCCACCTGCCTCTGCCTCCCAAGTGCTGGGATTAAAGGTGTGTGCCACCACTCTCAGCTCTCAGTAATGCTTGTTTTGAGAACTGTTAGGGACTGAACCTGGGGCCTCATGCATGGGAAGCGTGTGCTTTACCCTATCTGCACCCATTTTATGAATGGATGGTCAATGTAGAAGGAGAGAGGGAGAGAGAGGAGGCCAAGAACAATCTATGTGAGGTGGTGGGGATACCTTGGGTCTCTGAAGTTTACCCCTGCAGTATCCTCTGGAGAGCAGTGAGAACCCCAGATACAACCTTCTCAGCCTTTAGCAACCAATGAGAACTCTGCAAGCTCCCTCAGGCACCTGCAGCCTAGGGGCAAAGACATGTGGGCAGAGACCAACGCATGTCTCTGGCTATTACTGGGGGCTCCAGAATTCCAGATTGCAAGAATGATTGACAATAGAAGAAAATCATGGGTAGCTTTAAAATTTATTATAACAGGTATTTATGATTAATAAGCAGAAAGAAAAGTGTGACCCTTTTGCCAAGGCATAGCCATATTTCAGTAAAATAGTATCTTGCTTCTGATGATTATAATAATGATAACAAATACAAATTTGAGTTTAACCTTCAAGGTTAGCTGAGCCCAGATTCCCTTTTCAGAAAGTAATAATAAGAAACTGGGCAGCTTATTTCTTTGCCGCAGTAGAAATGTCTGGGCAGCAGATTCTCTGTGTTCAGCCCATGAATGAACACACAGGTGTCTTACCCATGCCAGTATCTGCATAGCTTTTCTGTATGCCTGTTTGTGCCGTGCTGCAGGTGGTATTTGGGGCCTCCCACATGCTAGATTAGCGACCTACCACTGAGCTGCCCCCCAGCCTTGCATATCCCTTGTGCCGTATTTCATTCTACCACTCACATTTAAAGGACTACTGGTATTATTCTCAACATTTCAGAAGTTCTGAATTAAATCAAATGGGACATTCGGTCCATATCTAACCAGAACTCAGCCTTTCCCTTACCTTCTTTTGCCTGGGGCATTTTTGCTTGTCCTTGTTCCATTGTGTCTCAAGCGTCTGGTTTGGGGTGTGTCTCTGGTGTACCGAAGACTGAATGTGCACGTCTAGCAACCACTGTCATCTCCACAATACACGTGAAAACACCCGCCCGCTTGTGAGATGAGAAGTCTTTTGAGCTAACTTCCTAACTGGGATGGAGCCTGATGGTCTAACCTAAGTGGTATGGACTGAGGGAGATTGCCCGGGAAGAGCAGGGTTAGGCTCCTCCCACCCCACCTGTCATTCAACTAGGCCCCTCCCCTCCCAAACTTGGCCTGTCTTAAAAACCACAGAGAGGGAGGTGTTGGTAGGGATGATGTTAATCCAGGCCAAACATGCGTTTGTTAAGCACAGACTGTTGCTTCCGAAATATTTAGAGCAGATATAATTCAGAACTAATGTGGTCAATTACATTTTTCTTAAAGGTGCATTTATTTATTTTATGTGTATGTGTGTTGTTTATGTGTGTACCATCTGCATTCAGTGCAGAAAAGGGTGTTGAATCCCGTGAAGCTGGAGTTTCCGGTGGCTCTGAGCCGCCTGAACCAAACCCGTGTCCCCTGGAAGAGCAGCAAGTGCTCTCAACCATAGAGCCATCTCTCCAACTCCTACATTTTTCTTTAGTTGTGAAAAACTGCATATTTTATTAGTTAAGACATATTTTTAGCATATTTCAGGAAGTCTCATGTATCTTTTTATGATGTTCTACTAAGTAATATAATAGAGAAACAGCTGTATGTTGCACAGTCTTTGTAAGTTTTGACTGCGTGAGAAGCGCAGATGGAGCCATAGCGATCCGTGTGCAGCCACCATGGTAGCCGGGTGCTGGGAAGTGCTGAGACGCAGGGAATGGTTTCAGAGCGGAACAGGGGGGTGTCTTGGTGGGCTAGATGCAGGGAAGGGAAGAAAAAGGAACCAAAGACGACCCCTGATGTCGGGACTGGAAAGACAGAAGCACCGTGGGCGGGGTTTGAAGAGTACAGGGATGACTTTCAGGGTTGAACATCAGGAGCCGGGTGGGAGATGTGGTACGTTAAAGATGCCTATTTAGCAACCAGGTACAGATATCAAGGAGAAAGTTGGACATGGTGTGTGTGTGTGTGTGTGTGTGTGTGTGTGTGTGTGTGTGTGTTCAGGGCTGGAGATAGGTGACCCCAGGGCCACCAACAGATACCTGAAATCATGAGATAGTAAAGCCACCGAGAGGTGGACAGACAGAAAAGTGACAGACCGAGCCCTTAGTGTCCTTCCTGACATGAGCAGGAAGAGGGCCAGGCAGCAATAAAGGTTACTAAGAAAAAGTGATGGGAGGGACAGGAGAAGCTAGAAGAGGGGTCCTGGGAGTCCAGTGAGGAACAAGTGTCAGGGACGGAAGGATGCCGCATCAGAGAGTACCACCATCTGGTACCCAGTGCTGGCCCTACCTTCGACAGCCCGGTAAGCGTGAACCCATTCTTATTTTTATCAATGTCACCGCTGTGAGGGGGGAGCAAGGAGTGTGACAAATAAACGCTAAGCCTTCATGCTTCATCACACAGAGTAAAGAGCCGATTCTCAAACGGTAAATCATGAAACTGCTGGCTAAGCACATCCAGCTCAGAGCAGAATCTCCCAAAGAGCCGAGCCGTCGCCTGGAGGAGAGGCAGGGCAGAGGGCGCACAGCCAGGACAGGGGATTTCAGAAATGAGCCTTTGCTATTATTTGGTCTTTAAACTATCATATACGTCCTTCTTTTGTAAAGAAAATTTAAGGGACACTGAGAGGACTTCTGTGCACAGGCACTCACCACAGTGGAGGGTGATTTACGCGGTGTTGCAGAGCCCTGCATGGTTGTGGGGCGGACAAACATTTGCTGGTCTGCTGTTGAAGACTCCTGCTTTAGTGCGGGTTGTCTGGGACTTTCCCCCTGCTGCTGTTTGTCACGCTGGGGAACAAATCACAGGCTTTACACGTGGTAGGCAAGCGTTTTGTTACTGAACTGTATTCCTCCCCCCCGCAGCTTTTTACTTTTTAATTTTGAGACTGGGTGCCACTAGGATGCCCAGGCTGTCCTTGAACTTGTACATATCCTGTCTGAGCCAAGGGCATCTTGTTCTTATTCATTAGGCTCTTTGTTGGCTCAGTGACAGGAGCCCTGCCCTGGGAAGGCTAGGAGTGACCCAGGCTGTGGGGGAAGGAAGTAATTAGATCCTTTTCTTCCAGGCTGGCTCTTCCGCTTACCCCCTGCTGCTGGAATTGGGGAGCAAATGAGCTGCCATAGTCCTACCCACCCCCACCACCCCATCATCTCCAAGTACAAGGTCTTCTGTACCACCCAGGCTCAGAAAAGACCAAGTGACCTTCCTGCATTAGAAAATGAGAATTCTCAGGAGACAAACAGAAATGCAGGCAGCAAATGACTGAAATTACTGGGTATCAGGAGAGATGATGACCTGGGCCAGAGAGAAGGTGTGGGGGAGGACAGGGTAAAAGTGTCTGTGACTCAGTAATGACATGATGTGAAGCTGTTTGCTTATTTTGTTCTGGCTTTTACTCCAAATGAGCAGTTCTGGCTGTCACACGGTACAGGGCCAAGTATAGACCCAGCATTCATGATGGAGGCCCCCAGGGTGATGGTGCCACGGTTGTCCAGAGATTCCCCGGTGTGAGGAAGAGAGACTGGATAGGAAAGCTGAATGGGAGAAGACAGGAGATGGGTGAGGGGAGAGAGGAGAGCCAAACAGCGACAGAGAAGGGGACAGGCACAGTAGGTGTGGGGAAGAGGGACTGGCCAGGTCAAATCTGGCCTTATTTTGTGAGGTGATGTCGTGGGCCAACATGTCGGCATCCCACAGCTTCCAGAGGAGATGCCCATGAGCTTGATACCTTAAGAGTAAAAAAACTTCCTGTCTCACAGTCTGGGTCCAGAAATTCAAGCCTCGGGTGTCAACAGGGCCATGGAGTCTAGGGGGGAGTTCTCCGACCCCTTCCAGTTCCTATGGCTCCAGGCATTCCTTGGCGTGTGCCAGAGTGTGCTGGCACACTCGTGTGTTCTCTCAAAGCCTTCCTCTCTGCTGTTTTCTGTTTCCCTTCCTCTGGAGAGAGAGGATGAGTGCCCAAATCCCCTTTCCATTGGACAGTGGAGATATCGGTGTTTCACCAGTTAGTTCACTGATACCTGAGCCTCAGTGAGAGCCAAAGACTCCCAGCCCGTGAAGAGCTAGGAAGTGGTGGGGTGTCGGAGGGTGTAGAAGTGGGGGCTGATGTACTAACTCAACTTTCCACAGCACAGTCAACCATCTGGCTCAGGCCCTGGATTTTGGGGGAAATCCTCACTTCCTTACTCCTCTCTCATTCCTCACCTGGCCTGCCAAAGTCTGCCTGCACATGACCGGCCACCGTGGTTGAACCAGGAAGACACTAAGTTATGTGAAATGAGCCAGTCGCAGAGTGACAGATACTTTATGATTCCACTTCCCTGAAGTGACTATAGTAAAACGCCTGCCTGGGATCTGTGGAGCAAGAAGAAAGGGAGGCAGAGAGAAGGGGGTTTTGTGATCTGGAATTTAGTCTGTCTTAGTTACTTTTCTGTTGCTGTGATAAAAATACCCTGACCAGAAGGAAGAGTTGGTTTATTTTGTCTCACAGCTCAAGATACCTCCCATCATGGCAGGGAGGTAACGCCAGTGGGAACTTGAAGCGGCTGGTCAAATGACGCCCCTAGTCAGAAAGAAGGGAGCAATGAACGCATGCTCAGCTGCATTTCTCCAGTGACACGCTCCAGGATTCTGGCTACGGATGGCTGCCACCCACAGTGGGCGGGGCGGGCCTTCTTACTTCAACTAATGCAACCAAGACAGTCTCCCACAGAAATCTCTCCCCAGAGATCCTTCTCCCGGGCGAGTCTGAATTCTGTCCACTTGACAATTAGCACTAACCACCCCAGGACCCCTTGCTCTCTTTGTGATGTTGGGCTCATTATCTAACCTTTTTGTGTTTTCTCTCATAGCTAAGTGGAACAACCCTGCTAAGTGCCCAGGAGAGATAGAGACGGGGACATTGCAATCACTTAGCACCCATTCCCCCCACCCCCCACCCCACCCCGCACTCGTGTGGGGGTCGGAGGACAAGTTGTAGCAGTCAGTTCTCTCCCACCTTGTGGGCCCTGGGATCAAATTCAGGTCGTCAGGCTTGGTGGCCGAGTGCCTTTACCCACTGAGCCGTGTCCACAGTCCAACTCTATTCTTGTTTCTCTTTTGGGAGAACTGCTTTCTAACTCGAAGATGGGGAGTTCAAAGCCAGCTTTTTGATGTGGGAAGTGTGGCAGGCACTCTGGCCCACCTTCCTGCCTGTGGCTTTCTCATCCTTCGGCGTTCTTTGCTTTCACACTTGAATTCCCATGGAGCGGGTGGCGGCGGCCACGCCTCTCAGCTCGCGTGTCTCTGCCTCTCCACCGTGTTTATTTTCTCCTTAAAGATCATTTCGAAAGATGACAACTAAAACACACCTATGGTTCCAGCTGCTTAGAAGGCTGAGGCAGGAGGATTGCTTGAGCCAAGGCTTTTAACACGATGAGGACCCCATCACAAAAGGAAAAGGGGGAAAAAGAGGAGAAGAAAAATGTGCCACTGAGCCGGGCGCCGGCTTCCTTCTGCCTGAGGCCTGTGTTAGAACTGAGGCTTAGGTGCCCTGGTTCTTCTCGGAATCCAGGCACCCGCATTCCTCTCAGCCGAGAGCCCCTAAAATCCACCACAGAGACGCCTTGCCAAAATAAGTCTCACTAGCTTCCAGTGAAGTCTTGTAGCTGCCAAAAAGTGAGACTATGGCAGGTCCCCAGACACCAGCCGTGACTCCTTTGCTGCAGGACCCCGGTATTTATTGCTTCTCCTTCTTCTGAACACCTGGGGGCGCTGTTCTCTTCTCCCCCTTCTCCTCCACCCTCATCCCCTTCTTCCCACCTCCTCCTCCCTCTTCTGCTTCCTTCTCCTGTTTCTTCTCAGTATATGTTCACTGTTCTGTGCAGGCGGTGAACTTGGACATGGGAGAACACCAGTGAGTGGGGGCCACGGGGATGTCTTCCCATGCCCTCTTCAGATGTCCTTGGACTCGGCAGCAGGTCCAGGAGGCATTTAGCATTGACTCCGTGACTCCTCACCCTGCTGCCTGTGGTTTCCTGGAGACTTGGTTGCCTGGTAAACCCAAGGCAGGACCGTGATTCTCCTGGGACTGGGATTCTTCATCCTCAATGTAGGAATGAGAATGTTTCTTCCCTCACAGGTGGCTGCAAGGAATTATAAACCAATAAAGTGATTGCTTAGCATATGGCTGAATGTCAAGGGTAATATAAATGCTTAATTTCATTTATTTAATAGTAGTTCAGTGGCCATATGATGTTGCTGTGGAAACCATAACTCCTGAATTTCCTGACACTTACCTATGCTGTTGTTTTAAAATGAAATTTTACATTTAAATCCTGTGAATTTTTTTTCCTTGAGACAGACTCTAACTACATAGTCTTGGATGGCCTGGAGCTGGCTCTGTAGACCAGGCTGGCTTTGAGTTTGAAGAGATCTATCTGCCTCTGCCTCCCAAGTGCTAGGATTAAAGGCAGGCCCTGCCACGCCTGGCTTCTTTTGAACTTTTAATGTTAGAAAAGTAATAAGAAGGTTTAGAACTTGATCCACCACAGCCTTCTCAAAGAAATTGCATGATGGGCCCGCACACGTATTGCTTATTGTGCACATGCACATGCACACGCACACACACACACATAGACACACACTCACACACATTCACACACATACATGCACCTGTGCATGCACAATCCAAATAAATAATTGTGAAAAGAAAGAAAGAAACTTGTAAGAATTTCCAATGTTCTCCCACCCAGAAGCACCCAGTTATTCTCTTTTTTTTCCCCCAACTGGATGTCTCTCATTCATCCATGTATACATACAGCAATCACTGACTCTTCCTATCCATCTGTCCCTTCCTCCCTCCCTTGATCCATGCATCCACGCATGCATGCATGCATCCATCCATCCATCCATGCATCCATGCATCCACCCACCCCTACACACACAGTTTTAATTCACGGGTTGAATGGGCCCCATGAGAGTTGGTCAGGACTGTTGATTTTCTAGTCCCGAGTTTGAATAGAGCAGACTTGGTGGTGGTGGAGCTGTCATGGCAGATTGAGATGTGACAGCAGATCTGTGTGACTCTGAGATGAGTGGGAGGTGACAATGGGTGCATTTGCTGTAGTGATGGGTACCACAGGTCCCTCCTGCTGGTTCCTGGCTCAGGGAGCACACAATAAAGGGTCTGAGCAACAACAACATGACGTAGAAACACTAGCCTTCGTCCCAAGCCTTGCTTGAGCAATTAATTCCTGGGCTCCGAGACACTCCCTACATGTCCCTCTAAGTCCCTCGCGGGTCCTCGGGTGGCTCCCTCCTCCTTCCTCACGGCCCGGGAAGTTATCTACTGCCTGTTTTCATGTCCTCCTTCTTCATGTCCTGGGGAGCCATCTCTTGCCTGCTCGCATGTACCTCTCTGTCCAGCAACCTATGGCTGGCTCTCCTGGTTCTCATTTCCACTGATCACCCGCTGAGACTCAAGTGGCCAAGCTGGAGACAGCTGCACCCCCCAACCCCCTGCCTCCTGGCCTCAATGAGCTTCCTCTGCAATTCTTTATAGAAATCACAACTTTTAATTAATCACACATTCTGAGTTTTTTTTTTTTAAAGGACTCTTCTATTCTTAACAGAAGCCAGCCAGTGTCTTGACACCCTTCTCAGACCTGGGGTTCAGACTCCCAAGATCCCCATGAAAATAACATCCATGGGACCGGGGCTGGGCACACTGAAATCCTGGCCACACAGGTCAGCTCTGACACTCTTGTTTCAGAGGAACAAGCAATTGGATTATTATCTTTTCTAAATGAAACACACCACCTCCCTCCCCCTGCCATTTCCATCTCTCTTACTTATTTTTTTATTTTTTGGTTTTTCGAGACAGGGTTTCTCCGTGTAGTTTTGGTGCCTGTCCTGGATCTCGCTCTGTAGACCAGGCTGGCCTCAAACTCACAGAGATCCGCCTGGCTCTGCCTCCCGAGTGCTGGGATTAAAGGTGTGCGCCACCACCGCCCGGCTTCTCTTACTTAGTTTAAGTATCTGGAAATCATCCGGACTCCTCCAAGCCCCTCCGTTCATCTCTATCATGAGATAGAGTGCAGCTAGCTCTTAAACTGTCCCTTCTTCCTGTGCCTTCTTTTCCCTCTCCCATCTCATTAGAGACAACAGCACAACTAAAACAACAGAACCACAGCTCTCTTAGGCTGTGTTCACATGTAAAATTCACTCTAAAGTATTCACTGCAACATCGTCTTTGGTAAAAGTACTGAGTGATGCAGCCACCATGATAAATAGGTTCTGGAACCTTTCCATCGTCCCAGAAAGACAGTTCATGCCTATTCTACAGTCAGCCTCTGTTCCCATCCCCAGGCCCAGGTGACACAATGCTACTCCTGTCTTTGTGAGTTAGCCCTCTCGGGATGTTTTACGCCAATGGAATTACACCGCACATGGTCTCTGCTTCCGGGTTCCATTCACTAGGCTCCACGATTTTATGGTTCACCAGTGCCGTAGCATAAGTGAGTCTTTCTTCATTTTAATTGCCAAATTGGTGTTCCGTTGTATGGCTATGTCACGGTCTGTCCGTCTGTCTATCAGGTGAGGACACTGAAGTTGTTTCCGTCTTTGACTACTCATGGACAATGCTGCCTAGAACTTTTGTGGACAAATACCTAAAGGCCAACTTTTTTTTTTTTTTAATTTGTACTAGAGTGGACATACCCAGTGGGACTGATGGACATATAATAATTTCGCATCTAACTTCTTGAAAAACTGCCAAACTGTTTTCCAAAGTGGCCGCACTATTTAATTCCCATGGAACTGTACAGGTGTCCTGATCTGTCCGTATTCTCACCATGCCGCCACTGACTGTCTCTTGGATAATGGTTGCTCTAATGTAACCTGTCTCGCTGTGGCTTTGGTTTCTCATTTCCTGAGTGGCGATGGTGCCGAGTGTCACACCACATGCTTGGGGCCCATCTTTGGGTTAGGTTGTTTTCTAATCACTGAATTGTAGCCTCTTCCCTCCCCTCCACCTTCCATCCCTACCAGCTCAAAGGGACACTGTCCTCAGCATAGACTCCGCTTACTCAAAACCCCTCGGTTTTCCATTGCCAAAGTTAAACTTCTGAACATTTGAAATACGGGATCCATCTTGTCCTTATACACTCCCATTGGCATATGGGAAAATGACTCTGCTGGGGCTCCCTTTTATTTCCTTCTGGGGATTAGTTTCTTGTCTGAAGTCTTCCCTATGGATTCCTTCATCCTGGAGTTTAGAAGGTCAGCTGAAAGCCACCCTCCCCACCACTTTTTCATGACCCCTCCAGTGAGAATGTCACTTCCTCTGATGTCCCATATCTTCAATGAGAATGCTTCCAGATTCGTTCTAGAGGAGGGTGTTCTGGTCTGCCAGCGGCACAGTGAGTTTGTTCTATTCTGGACTTGAACTTCTGCAGCTTTTCTGTTTCTTTACTTTGCCTCCCTCCCTCCCTCCCTCCCTCCCTCCCTCCCTCCCTCCCTCTCTCTCTTCTCCTTCCCTCCCTCCCTCTTCCTTCCCTCCCTCCCTTCTCCTTCCCTCCCTCCCTTCTCCCTCTCTGACTCTGCTTCCTTCTAACATGGCCTCAAGCTCACTATGTAGCCAAGGGTGACCTTGAACTTGTGGTCCTCCTGCCCTTAACCTTCCGAGTGCGGACATTACAGGCATGCCCCACAATGACTTCAGGCTGGGCCATTCTTCTTCATCACTGTAAACAGTGACACATGGGACACTGTGATACGTTTTCAAAGCAGACTTCCTGTGCTCCTTGGTGGCACGGACCAAGGTTGTCAGGGTCTAGCACTTGAGGTCAGCAGGCTGAGCTCTCTCTGTCTCTCCTCTCTTTACTCTTTTGAATGACAGCTTTTGTCTGACAACAGGAAGGACTACTCTAGCCACATGGCGTTTGCCCATACACCTTCTTTCTCTCTACCATTCTCTTCAGAATCTGGGAACTTGGGGCTGAAGTCAAGGCATGGAATTGGGCTGCGAGTATACCTCAGGGATAGGACACTTGCTCAGCTCAGGCAAACCTAGGTTCCATCCCCAGCACTGAAGGGAAAAAAAGATTTGGAATTTAGCACAAAAGGAATTTCTAAAAATAAAGTAATTAGCTGTTGAAACAATGTTCTAAGAGTGGAAAACCTTCTTAAGCTCACAGGATGACCTCCTCTTCCACTACAGCAGTGACCAAACACGCAAATTAAAATCAGCTTGGCAGCCCACACGATCATATGCTCCCCAAACACCAGTGGATCATATGTAAATATTGTCTGCATATTCATCAAGATGCCACATGGACAGTGTAAGCTGCTTTAATTATCTTTCAAGGAGCTACCCAGCCGCCTCTGGCACACACTCTGCCGGCTTCGCTGGCATGTTGCTGCCCGGACTGATGTGGAAATTAGTTCAAAGGAAAGACAGTAAAAAGGAGTGGAGTCGCTTATATTTTGTGCTCTGTGTAGCAATTAGGAGTTGCAGGGCTGATTTGGGGTTTTTATTTCTGACTTGTACTTTTGGGCTCTTGAAAACACAATGGCATCATATATTTTAGCTATAAATTTTATGAGCCATTCATCTGTGAGGTATAAACAAAGGAGAAGCTAAATTGGATGCTCTGAAATACAAAAGCTCATGAAGCATTCCCAAAGAAGTTATGTGCACATCATAATTAAACAACAAGGAAGGTGGCTTACGGACTTCATTCTTATTCAGATAGTGGACTTGAACTCTTGCATTTGTGTTTTGTGGTCACAGAGGGACCAGAGACACACTGCTTGTACCCACAGGCATCAGTGGAATCAACTAATTACTGTTCATAGAAGTTGTGGGTGGTTACAAGCCGATATATGATTTCTTTTCATTCCTAAAATAAGGATATTTAAAAACAAGCTAAATCCTGAAGAAATCCTGCCAACATCTGTAGCATGAATCTTCAAAGTTCTTATTAATAAAATCAAACCTGAGGCTAGGTATTGGGGTGAACACTGGATGATCAGAGAAACAGAACAAGCCACAGCTACCTCACCTGGCCAACTTCTCAGCTGATCTTGTTTCCTCAGACTGGACGCCTCTGTGTCCTCATATCCGAATGGCTCTCCGCTGAACTGTGCTGCTCAAAAGCCTGAAGCTTAACCAGCTAAAAGCTTCTAGTTTCTGGTCCTTGCGCCTTATATACCTTTCTGCTTTCTACCACCACTCCCTGGGATTAAAGGCTGGCTTTCTGAGATTAAAGGCGTGAGTCACTATGCTTGGCTGTATCCTTGAACAGAGGGATTTCTGCCTCTGGAATGCTAGGATTAAAGGCGTGTGCTACCACTGCCTAACTTCTATGTTTAATATTGTGGCTGTTCTGTCTCTGACCCCAGATAAGTTTATTAGGGTATACAATATTTGGGGGAACACAATACCACCACAAACATCCTTGAATGTGAAGAAGTGAGAAACATTCCATCCACTTCACCCCTCCTCCTTTGTGAAGGTTTATTTATGTCATTGGGATTCTTCAGTTTAATAGAAAATAAAATCACAGCTAATCTCCACAGGCTGCACACCACAGAAAAGCCCCTTGAAACTATGTAACAGCCTCAGCTGGGGTGTGGCTCAGTGGTAGAGCACTTATCAGGTATGTGTGTGAGGTCTGGGTTTCACCTCCAGCATGGGGGTGGGCTCCTTGGGGGATTTCTAGAGGCTTAAGATACACTGAAGAAGCCCTTGGCAGTAGAATTAGGAAGCAAGTATCTTACATACAAAATTGTACTTTTCAGTGAAGATGATGATAAAATGGACAAGAACACCAACCACAAACCACTTCAAAGCTCCCCAAGATCATATATTGGCTTGTAACAGCTCAAAACTTCTATGAACAGTAATTAGTTGATTTCATTGATACCTTCAGGTGAGAAGCAACGTCTCTGGTCCCTCTGTGACCACAGATATAAATGCAAAGAGGCGAACAGCAGGCACTCAGCGCCAAGAGGAAGGTTCTGTTGAGCCCAGTGGCTAGGCTGCAGAGAACCACTCTTCATGGTTTGAGATTGTGCCTGCTGGTGTTCAGGGCTGTCAGTGGATGGAAAGGGAGCAGGGAAACCCTGGAGCAGAGCCAGCCACAGGAAGGCAGCCTTGGAGACTGCATTAAGTTTCCTCATGATCTTTCACTAGGTTAAAGCATCCTTGAACCCTGAAACAGAGACGGTCTCCAAGAGGTCCAGGAAAAGTGACATGCAGATGGCGTAAGAGCTGAGCAGAGGTTTTACTTGCTTCAGGGAAGCTGAGCTCAGCGTCAGGTTCAAGATGCTTGGGAAGCTTGTATGACTTCTGCTGAAACCCCAGAAGGACCACATCTTAGGTATGAAGAACAAGTCTCAGGACAAAGAGCTGTTTTTTTTTTTTTTTTTAATTAGTTTTAAGGGAAACAACTAAATAGAACTGCCCTAACAAAGGAGGGATAAGATGGAATTATTCTGTTAGAGAATTTAAACCAAACACACAGATTTAAATGAATATGCATGCACAGGCACGTACACACACACACACACACACACACACACACACACACACACACACACAGGGGAAATGTTCACCAGAGTGGCGAAACAGCGGGAGCAAGAGCTAGTGAACTTAATAAGAGAAAAAACTGAAACGACGTGACCTGAAGTGACCCAAAGTGAACCAGTAATCCCTGGACACAGTGTTGGAGTCCCAGAAGGACAGAAAGGCATGGATGGGATGGTAGAAGGATTTGAATAAGCAGTGGCTGAAAATGTCCCAGGTTTGTGAAAATTTTTATAGATGAACTTTGTGGTCAGTTGAATGAGGGATGTCCCCTGTAGGCTCATGTACCAAACACTTGGTTCCCAGTCGGTGCGGCTGTTTGGGAAAGTTACAGAATCTTAGGAGGTGGAGCTTGCTGGAGGAAGGGCATCACTGGTGTGGGCTTTGAGGGTTTATAGCCTGGCCAAACTGTCTTCTCTCTTTCTCTGCTTCCTGTGTGTGACCGACATGTGATCTGTCCGTTTAGGACACCGTGCCTTCCCTGCCTGTCGCCATCCCTTCCCCAAGATGATGCACCTAACCCGCTGGAACGGTGGGCCAAAATGATCCTCTTCCTTTCTGAAGTTGCTTTTGTTGGGGTATTTCATCACAGCAACAGAAAAGTAACTCATACTAACTGCAGGTTCTAGGAAATCAGCAAGCCCCGAGCATGAGAAACACAGATCATATCCAGTCAGCCTCCTGAGACAGAAAGATATAAAGAGGAGCGCGTAACATCCATGACAGTGGCAGCTCACCTCTAATCAGGAAGAAGAAGGCAGAGAGGACATTCTAAACAGACCCACCGCCATGGAGAGAATTTTATATCCAGTTAATCGAGTCCTTAAATAGAGAGGTAAGGCAGATAAGCAGAATCCGAGAGAATTTGTTGCCATGAGTCCTTCAATAC
>CABHPQ010162695.1:935-41375 GCA_902168405.1 Peromyscus aztecus
AGAAACCCTGTCTCGAAAAACCAAAAAAAAAAAAAAAAAAAAAAAAAAAAAAAAAAAAAAAAAAAAAAAACTGAACTCCTCTCTATCACTGACTTTTTTTCTTTTTGCCTTTATTCTTCTACCATGATCTTTTGTTTTGTTTTGCTTTGTTTTTTGAGACAGGGTTTCTCTGTGTAGTTTTGGTGCCTGTCCTGGATCTCACTCTGTAGACCAGGCTGGCCTCAAACTCACAGAGATCCGCCTGGCTTTGCCTCCTGAGGGCTGGGATTAATGACGTGTGCCACCACTGCAGGGCATTTCTCTGCCATGATCTTTGTGGTGAAAAGCTCATGAGAGTATCATGGATCTATGTATGTCATAAATAGCTACATTGTTCCTTTTTAATCCCATCTGGAATCTACCATTAAAGAGCCACTAAGAACCTGGTGGTGTGGAGATGTGGTCAATTACTGGAAACCTTGTAGAGCATGCAGGTTTTGATTTCCCTGAACAGCATAATCTAAGCTAGGTGAAGTACGTCTGCAATACATGGGCCTAAGGATGCTGAGGAGATTTAGATTTCAAGGTCAACCTTGGTAATACACTGAGGCTAGGATACATAAAAATAAAACAAGCCAACAAACAGAAACCTACCCACTAATTAGAACATGTACTAAAAATCAGAAATGTATTTTTCAGATCATAACACTATTTTAAAAATGGAGAATGCTCAACCATCAATTTCCTACAAATTGTTTATATGATTTGTAACTGTCTCTCTTTAACAATTTTAATAGAACAAATTAATCTTCCTCCCCAGCCCATCTCTTTTCTTTTTTGTAGGTTCACATTTAAGATATCTCTACCAGATCTGTTTGTATTCCAATTAGCTATCCTAAGAAACATTAATTTTTCTGTGAATGTCATTTATACAGAAACATTTATTTTCAGATTAACCTCTTTTTAATAACTAGTTTTATCTTAAGTGGAGAATTTAAAAATTTAAGCAAGAGAGTACACAGATAACGATGTCAAATGAAAGATACATTTTCTTTCACAGAGAATCCACCTGCAGTGACAGGGAGGTTAAGCTAAGCAGGATCATAGAAATTTATAACCAAAGAAAAGAAAATTTTACAAAGTCACAGAATGTGGAAAGGCCAGAAACAGAGCAGAGCTTTTGTAAAAAGGTACAAGAGAACAGGAGAAAGAAGACAAGTGGTGTGTGTGTGTGTGTGTGTGTGTGTGTGTGTGTGTGTGTGTGTGTGTACAGGGGCAGGGGTTGCCAGCATGAACCAGGTTCTTTTCAGCTTCCTTTTCTAAGAGACAGCTTGTATCCTTTCAACAAAGAAAATGAGAAGAACAAAGAATGCAAAAACTATCTAGAATAAAATGTACAGAGCATCTGCAAAACAAATGAATAACAGGCAATTTAAAGAGACAATAAATATGTCATCTTTAAAACAGAATAAACAGAATTCCTTAATTGTGATTTTACCCTTTGAATCAGAATTGAACACTGAAGCTAAGCCAGAAAGTCTTCAGGGAGGGGTCCACTTCTGAGTTTCAACAGAATCCCTGATACCACATGTACAAATGAAAACCTAAAACACTAATAACCAAGTACATTAAAAGATTTCAAAAATATGTATTTGAAAATGGTATATGGGGAAAACTACAGATATGGTCCTGGAGAATGGTAAGTGACCTCTAGTCTGTACAGACAGCCTTCCCAAATTGTCTACTCATCATATCATGATCTCAATGGCTGTCCTAAGCCTCAACTACTCAGCAAAACCTTCGTTGACCTTAAATTACTACTCCCTGTACTCTGTGCTCCCACAGTAAAGACCCTTCTAATAATGGGGGATCACTACTTGATAATCACTATTAAGTAGTAAATATCTTAAAAGATATTTAAGTAGTAAATATTTTAAGATATTTAAATAGTAAATATTTTAAGATATTTAAGTAGTCAATATCTTAAAACTGCTATTGCTTCTTGCTTTATAGTTATTTTAAGAAAGAGGAAAAATATACTGCCACTTTATCTAATATGGCAAGGAGCATAAACATTCTTTCAGAGGCTCATGTTTATGACATCTATTTAATTATCTTCAATATCATTTTATGCTTCTTTCCATATACACTTTCTAGGCTTCATTGCTGTGGGATAATGGCCAATCAGCATTTTATTAAAGCCAAGACCCCTTGAAAGGTCTCCAATGACACCATAGCCCAGATCATCCAACATCTAAAATCAACCTCAAGGCAACTGGCTTAGAGAATACAGCCTCATAGACTACTCTAGTCAGAACTTGACCATAATCCTAAAATTTTCTTTGTGTCCCCATAAGAATATAGTGTCCTTTATCAGCAGGAAGTAGCCTATAAAACTACACCCATATTCCTCAAAACTGGATTATGGATGTTTGTCTTTGTTTAGGCTGTCGGTTACAAATTGTTATTTGTCGTAGTCAATATCTTTCTAAAAAAAGAAAGGGGGATATGATATGAAAATATAGGATATAGATTGTTGAACCTACTTTTAAAGAGCAACTTATGTAAAATGTTTTACATTGGTATAGATTTTAGTTTATTGATACAAATTTAAAGTTAATTTTGTTATACTGTATGTATATTTATACTCTTGTTTAAGGTATTATGTAGGTGCAGCTCATTTAAATTGTAATGAATAGTTAAGAAATACAAATTAATAATTAGTCATCTATGATAGTCAAAATTATAGTCATGTTAAGTTAGGTATACAAAGATATAATTCAATCAGGTAGGTAATCTTCAAACACTTCAAACACCTACAGAATATAGCATTTAACACGTTTTAAAAACAGACTTTCTGGACAGTGACACACATCTGCTTCTGGCAGCACAAATTTACTTCAAAGAGAAAGATGGGCATCGAAGACACCCTATATGGAGTTTATTTTCTTCTTGACAAAAGTAGCCATTTGGGCAAGAAACTGTTCTTGCCTGGACTGCTTGACAAAATGCTATATAAATTGGATGTGCAGGACCCATAGGAAGGTGACCACTGAACTTTGCAAGATGAAATGGTCTTTCAGGTTCCTGCTTTGCAGAGGAAGACTGCCAGATATTCTAGAGGACACACAGAGCAGAGAAGTGATTAAAAAACTCAAGGCTTATAGGCTGAAGATGGATGTCTCAACACTGCAGATGAACTTTAGGTGAATATCTAGGCAGTCAGCTGTCTCTGTCATTCTGAGTTTTTGGAAGTTGTTTACAATGTACTTCCTGTTTACTTAGGTAATATTATATCCTTCTGGGGTCTTAGATGTAGTTGAAGACTAGATAGCTATAATTTTCCTTAGTTATTATAAAAGATAAGTAAGATATGAAACCTTAGACTCACAAATATAGGATATAGTATTTTCTTTGAATTTGCCAAATATAAAGAGACTAGATATTGTAACTAATTCTTGCTTGATAACTGTCTTGTTATATATAATTTTACTATGCTAAAGTTAAAACCTTCCTTTTTAATTAAACAGAAAAAGGGAAGTACTGTGAGATAATGCTTTTGCACACTGGTTTAATAAAATGATGATTGGCTACTAGCCATAGGCAGGATAAGCAGACAAGGAGAATTCTGGGAAGAGGAAGGGTGAGTGAGGAGATGCCAGCCTGCTATCCAGGGAGCAGCACTTCATTAATGTCAATGTATTTTAATCGCTCATCAACTGTATATTGTTTCTGAACTATAGTGCACTTTTACTCAGTGCTTGGAGGTTTAATTTTTTTTTCTGTAAATATAAACTTTCCATTTCTAAATGATTTTAGTAATTTCATGTTCATTTTCCCTATATCCATACTTCTAAATACCAATCTTAAGAATATACTTGATTTATTAGATGCGCATTGATTTGGATATCCCCATGAACCTTGGTACTTGAATAGTTTGGTCTCTATTTGGCAATGTTTGAGTATGTTTGGAGATTTTTTTTTTTGTCTTGTTTTGTTTTTCGAGACAGGGTTTCTCTCTGTAGCTTTGTGCCTTTCCTGGAACTCACTTGGTAGCTCAGGCTGGCCTCGAACTCACAGAGATTCACCTGGCTCTGCCTCACGAGTGCTGGGATTAAAGGCGTGTGTCACCAACGCCCGGCTTGGAGATGTTCTTTTAATGGAGTATTCTACTAGGTGATGGCTCTTAGCGTTTAAAGACTCAAGTATACTCTCTGTTTCCTGCTTTTAGTTCCTGCAATCATGGCTTCTCTCTGCCATCATGAACTTCAATACTCTGGGAGTCTACACTCAAATAAATCCTGTCTTCTGTAAGTTTTGCTGGTCATAGAGTTTTGTGCATCCTTCTTGGTTGTACTTTTGCTTGACAATCTAAATGATAGGAAATTTTGTCTTTACTATTGATAAAAATTAAAAATTTTTTAGGCTAACATTTAGAAAAACATACTTTCATGGATGAAAAATATATTTATTTAATAATTTCTGAGTTATACAAACTATTCTGTAAGAAGAAATGAAAAATAGCATTGTAACGTATTTGAAAAATTTCTGCTGCTGTATTTCATGGTTCTGTAACAACTTATGTTGATAGAAATGCCTGTTTAAATTACATTAATTTACATTTTATCTATAATAGAAATACCATCCAGATGACCAGAGTATTTCTCACATACATAAGGAGTTGTTTTGTTGGTTACAAAGGTACTTGAAACCAATTTCTTTTTCAATTTAATTTATTCAAACAATGTATTTTGATTGTTTTTCTAGTCTCCCAACTCCTCCCAAATCCCTCCCACCTCCCTAGGTACCCAACTTTACGCTCTCATGTTTGTGTTCTCTCTCTGTCTCTCTTTCTCTATCTCTCTGTCTCTGTCTCATTTTCTCTCTGTCTCTTTATCTCTCTCACAAAAACACAAAACACAATAAACAGCAATAACAATAAAATAAGACAATGAGAGTTATCCCACCCCAACACTGCCTGGAGCACCAGGACTCAGAGGCTGACTGGCTCAGAGACCTGGGATAGAACAAAACATGACTGCAGAAAGCAAAAAAAAAAAAAAAAAATGTTAATGTAATTGTGAGATCTGAGCTTGCTTTACCTAGCAATGTTGCATTTAGAGGATTGCTTGACCATGTGCATGGTTACCAGGTGATTGGAAGGGTCTACATTTGGCTGAGCTAGGGGGAGGTCTTTTTCTCCACCCTTTGGCATTCCTATAAATTGCCCTTTAGAAGAGAGAGAAGGGGCTAGTGGATAATGACCAAGTCCCTCCTGAGGCTATCCTGTGTTTCTATCTGTTTCTCTCCTCTCTATCCTTCTTTGTAATATCTCTTACCCCTCACTCCTCAAGAGTACCCTATCATAAAATGTGGGAGCTATGGTGATATTTTATTTGTGCTGAAATGTGATTTTATTTGTATGTTAATAAAGTTGCCTGGGGATCAGAGCTAAGAGCAAGCCATTAAGCAGAAGTCTGGTAGTGGTGGCACACGCCCTTAATCTGATCACGTGGCAGGCAAAATCTCAGTGTGTTCAAGGACACAGCCAGCATGGTGACACATGCCTTTTATCCCAGTACCTGGAGACCTGGAGGTCTGTATAGACAGGCAGTGAGGAGGAAGTCATGTGGTTGGGTTTAGAACCAATGAGAAGGCAGAACAGAAAGGCAATAAAAAGACAGGACACAGGAAGAAGGTCTCTCTCTCAGGGAAAGGACAGCAGCAAGTGGTAAGATAAGATGGTCTTAGCTCTTGGCTACTGCTTGATCTCTGGGCTTTTGAGTCTTTATTTGACTCTGTGTTTCTTATTTAATATGATCGTTTAGAATTTCATCTACAGGGAGCCTGTCCCCAGCTGAACTCCTACATGTAATGATGCTTATGATATTCTACTACACTCATAGTTTGGTACCTAGCCCAGCTGTCATCAGAGAGGCTTCATCCAGCAACTGATGGAAACAGATTGTAGAGACCCATAGCCAAACATTAGGCTGAGTTCAGGGAATCCTGCTAAAGAGAGAGAGGAAGTATTGTAGGAGCCAGAGGTATCATGAATAGCACAAGAAAACCAACAGAATCAACTAACCTAAGCTCACAGGGGCTCACAGAGACTGAACCGACAACCAGGAAGCCTGCCTAGAACTGACCTAAGTCTTCTTCCTATGAATAATAGTTGTGTAGCTTGGTGTTCTTATGTAATAGTGGCAACAAAGCCTACCTCTACCTATTTTACAGACTTTTGGGACCCTACTCCTGATACTGTGTCACCTTGCCCAGCCTTAATACAAGGGGAGGAGCTTATTCCGACCACAATGTGATGAGTCATGTTTTGTGATATCCATGGGAGGCCTACCCTTTTCTGAACAGAAAGACAAAGCATGGATGTGGAGGTCACAGGGGTGTGAGGAATGTGGGGAGTGTTGGTGGGGGAACACAGACTTGGAGGAGAAAAGGAAGGGGAAACTGAGGTAGGGTATAAAATAAATAAATATTTTTTAAAGGCCCTTCCATATTCCCTCCCTGCTTTCCTGCAAATTAATAATACATAAATATTCTATATGCTAAGTAAAACTAAATAATACATACACGTTCCTAAATATAACCTGCTCAATAAAATCTGTATAAAAATGAATATAAACAACTAGTAAAGATCTGTCAAGGTGTAAGTGAGCAATGATTCTACATATGTATTAAAAGACAAAGAGAGATGTGTGGTTTTAAGATGACATGAAGGTTTCATAATCTTATTTATGTTGCACACTGGATGAAAAAATGGCTAATAATGATGGCTTTGTTAGGTCTGTGTGATAGAAGTGACCCAAGGAAGCAACCTGTTCTGTTTCTCAAACATCACCTAAGATCCATGTACAATTGCCTGTATTTGAAATGGCTTATTTCTTCATTCAAATGTCAGGTTATTAAATTTCCCTTTTTATTTCTCTATGGAACAGTCTGGTTTTTCCATTGTGTAAAAATGTCACGGAACAGCTGTGACCTTATGTTTGGAGATGACTGGCACAATGGAGTGTCAGAGAGAGTGAGAATGTCATCCTCTCAAAAGTGAGCTGACTCTATCTCATTAATCACTTGTTTATAATCAGCAGAACAGGTGTAGACTGATGGATATATGTTAATAAAATCACTATTTGTTCTTCACTATCAGTAAACTAGGAAAGAAATTAAAGTGTAGGTAGGTGGCCTTATGCCATAGAAAATCATCAGCTAAGCTGGACATACTGATAATCTTACTTTTACCAAGCTTGAAATTATAAAACATTTTAATTTCTAATTTCATTTTAGTCTTATTTCGGAGTTAGAAATTTGTTTAAGATGACTCTATCATATTAATCACTTTTATATAATTGCTAGTACAGGTATAGACTGATGGATATATGCTAGTAAAATGACTATTTGTTTTTCATTCTCAGTGAACTAGAAAAAAATTAAAGGTGTAGTTAGATAATCTGACATCACAGAAATTTAACAGCTAGGTTGGAACATAATGAGAATCTGCCTTTCTCAAGCTTTGAAATTGTGAAATAACTTATAAATTCATTCTTAAATTATTTTAGAATTAGAAATACACTTACAGGATGGAGAGAAGGAACAGCACATAGTTATATTTACTCTGCAAGCATAGGACAAGAGAACATGAGTTTGGATCCCAGCACTCCTATATGCTAGATGCATTTAGCCTGTCTATTACCCTACTTCTATTAAGGAGAGAGACTACAGTGACCTTGGTTTCTAGCTTTCCAACTAGCTCATGTTCAGGGAGATACACTGTTACACTGGAATTAGACAGAGACAGTAAAGCAGCACGTCTGACATCCTACACAGGCCTCTGAGTACACACACAGGTGTGAGCAGAGATACACAGAGGCATAAACCACATAACTATACCTCACAGTCACAGACTTACATAAACACGATATCTATTCCTTAAAATCTATAGATTATTGCATTTCCATTCAAAAACACCATGTCAACAGACCATTTTAATTATATTTTAGGTAGATATTTAAGGAGCATACTTCCACAGAAGTATTTCTTTGTACTTAGGCTGAGATTCGTGAATATTATCTGTCTTCTAAATTTTCATGAAATAAAACTTGACAATTGTCTAGTAGTTTTAAGTTTGGGTATCCAAAAATTTTACCATTACAGAGTCTATGGCTTTCAATAAAAAAAAATAAAATTGTGGATAATAAATGAATGGAAGATTATCTGCATGGATGTTCTCTAAATGGGTTTCAATGTCAGATACCTGATTAGTAGTTATCAGGTTGAAGGTCACTGAGGATGGACCATGCCCTCACATTAAGCTGAGTCCCTGATACACTAAATTTAAGAAAATGTGAAGTATCACAACTGCTTTCCTTAGAATCTAAAATGCAATCAACTAAGCTCATAGGGGTTCACAGAGACTAAAGGAACAAACATAGACCCTGTATGGGTCTGAGCTAGGTTCTGCACATATACCTTATGGTTATGGAGGTTAGTGCTCCTGTGGGACTCCCAACAATGGGTGTGGTGGTATCTCTTACTCTGTTGACTGAGCTTGGGGCCCTTTTATTCCCACTGGGTTGCCTCATCCAGCCTTGGTTTGAGGGTTTGTGCCTAGTCTTATTTTCTTTTATTAGGTCATGTTCATTGGATATATTGGGAATCCTGCTCTGTTTTTTTTAATGGAAACAGAAGAGAAGTGGATCTGAGGGAGAGGGGAGGAGGAGGGAGGAACTGGGAGGAGTGGAGGGGATTAAAACTACTGCATGAATGGAATGTACAAGAGAAGAATAAAAGTTTAAAAAATAAAAACAAAGAATTTATAATGCTTTCTGAATGGAATGAGAAAGCCTAATAATTATGCCTCCTTGTGATTTAAAACATAATATGAAATAAAAGAGGGTGTAGATGAAATGAGCTTTATTGACTCACCATAAGGAAGACCCTGGTTGTTGGTGTGAATGTACTGCTTCTTTTGCTTTAATTCACTTTAGTCTACTCTTTTACATATTTTTTTGCTCAAAATAATGGAATGTCAGTTATCTTTCTTTTTTAGTTCACGTTTTTGAATTAACTTGTTAAGGTTTTGGAACCATTAATTCAAACATACATCCACTAATAGTTAATCTTTGTTAATGCACTTTAGATATCAGTCACATAACAAGTAGAGGATTCTTATTTTACTCAGACAATTACATTAGAATAGAATATTTCTATTTAGGAATTAGATGACCAAAATAAGAGTACAAAATGAACAACTTTCTCAGTTCTTA
The DNA here is from genome assembly GCA_902168405.1 of Peromyscus aztecus. NCBI lineage: Eukaryota > Metazoa > Chordata > Mammalia > Rodentia > Cricetidae > Peromyscus > Peromyscus aztecus. The sequence goes on from CABHPQ010162695.1 coordinate 10,196, forward strand.
TTTAGTAGGCTTGATTCTCATTTGTAGAAAATGAGGGTAAAAGTAATACAATCAAATATGAGAAACTGCTTTCTCTTTATTTAGATATTTGGAAACACAGGTGAGACATATATCTGTCACCTTCCTTAAGAGTTAATTTACTTGGGACTAATTACTGCCCTGGGTGGGGAAACATAAGAAGGGATGACATACATTTCAGAAACTTTGCAAAATCCTACATATAACAAGTAGCCTGGCATAACGCTCCTTGGTATTTGTCTCTTTAGTCATTCCCCAATGCCATCCCTTGAGGGATTACACTGTAGTAACAATACCTCCTGTGCTATGCTCTGCGTGTTTCCTGTGAATCCACTTGACAGAACAAAAGGCCTGGGAGGGTAGTGGGATACAGAGGGAGATTCTGGTTCCCTTTGAATTGCTATTCCATCCTAATTTTTATTCAATTCAAAATATATTACATTCCCTGCTATACTATAATTTTGTTACATGACATTTCCTGCGTATTTATTCTAATGACGGACACAAACAAGGAGTGCACCGAAGTCCAGATAAGTGGGCTATTGAGTTTATCCAGGCTTCTTACTCGAACATATGATATCTGAAAGCATGTCTGCCCCCCTTAAAGCAGTACTGACACATGCCTCAATCCTCCCTCAAACTTTGACCTCTGGTGTGCTCTAGCCACCCCCAAAACTACATACAGCTGGCACAGTAGGGAATTTTCTAAACCTTTCCATGACGTCAGGATGTGAATGTAAATGGCCTTGTTCTACATGTCTGAGAACTAGCTACAAGGTCTATTTTACTGATAATTTCATTGCCATGACTACAGGTCCAGATCTTCAGTGGATAACCAAAACAACTACTTCATGATAGAAATGGGAATGTCAAACCCAGAGAAAAAGCTATCCTACATTTTGACCAAGAAACAGTGTTCTGTTTAATTCTTTTAGAAAAGGAGGTTTTTTTCATAGCCTAATCAGCTCTTAAAGAGTACATTACATAGGAGTAACACATTGGAAATTGAATTTAAACATATTAAAATAAAAATGCTAGAATATACTTTTTGGTAATTTACTTGTTATTGGAAAAATGTGGACTAAGTAAGCACATTTCAAAGCTAGGCATGTTGGCACAGGACAATAATTCCAGTGCTTGAGAGGTAAAGGGAATATCAGAAGGTCAAGTTTATCCTTGAAGACACAGCACCTTGGAATACAGCCTGGGACACACTTTGCCTCACTAAAATAACTGACCAAATGAATAAATAAATAAGTAATAATCAAACATAAAAACTAAGTGAAGCAGAGAAATGTGATATTTATAATTTGGTTAATCTGGGGACCCAGGGATGTTGTCTTTTTTTTTTTCTTTCTGCATTTTTGTAGGAACTGTTTCAGTTTTACAGGAAAAATGTAATGAAAAGAAAGAAAGTTCACATATTCATATGTTGTCAGAATCATGTGACAACTTTCTCTGAGAGGCAAGTTCCTCTTTTGATTATCCCAGGACTTTTCCCTTTCTCCATTTTAATAATTCTTGAGGGAAAAATTTTCAATAGTCTGATAACTAAGGAGAGGGCACAGTGTGTGTTTCGGATATCTCTTCTCCTGTCAGGGAAATTTACACCAAGTAATCTCATTTCTATCTATGTATACATACATATGAGATATTTTTCTGTTAGTTCCTTCCATTTTAGAAGCAACTCTAACCCTAATCTTACAATAGTTACTTCTCTGTATATTTAGCAATCTGAAATATACAAACAAATAAAATGCAAAATTAGTCTAGAAAGACATAAAACACCAAATATGTGGAAATCCATTTTCATGACAATTTTCTACTTTATCTTCCTTCTTACTTACCATGACTTTTTCATCTTTTACTTTCTCCACATGATTAACAAGTTAAACTCACAAAAATATTTCTTTCATAATTGTTCCATGATTTCATATTCATAGGCACAATGCTTTCATTTGGTTTACAAAGCTTCTTAGAGAATAACTAAAACTGAAAATTAGAAGCTGTTAAAACAAAGTATATGTTTATAATACCATGTTAGTCATATTGTATGGAATCTATGGATTTAGAGGCCACTGAAAGATAGCTATGATAGTCATATTCCTGTATCCCCAGTCCATGGCAAGTAGATACAGGAGCATCAGAAATTCAAGACTATACTCAGCTACATAGTGAAATTAAGGCCAGGCTGAGATATATGAAATTTTACTGCACACTAACAAACAAGAGGACTGGGACTCCTCTCTCATTATAGGCAGATCATAAATTCGGGAATCAAAATTTCAGTATGCTGATTATTTTTCAAAATAGTGGGCATATATTGGAGTAAAGACATAGAATTGTGTTCTAAAACATAGAATTGTATCATGGGATTGGATAATATTTTTTTAAAAGAGAGTTAATTAAGGAACGAAAGCACAATATTGAATATGGACCAGATCAGGAGAAAGGCAGGGGATACATGATCTTTTGGCACTTTGTGGGTCATTTACATTGTGCCATCCTCTTTTGCATTTGTGGATCTTAGGCTTTCATAGGAGCATGGACGATGCATTACATGTGGCTCCCAATGCTTTCTATCAGAGCTTTCATTCATGTATGAATAGTAATGCCATTCTTAACTCAATCTCCTCTCTTCCAGAGCATCTCTGACACTTCACATTCTGAACTACACTGTGGAACTTAAGATTATTAACTAGTTGGGAACTTTCTGGTAAAGAGCAAAAAGTTATCATTGTCCCTCTTTTAGCAGATAATACAGATGAGGCTGTCAATCAGCTGGACTTGAAATCACCTCTCAGGAGAAGGTGTTTTTCGAAGAGAATTTAGAAATACCAAAGGCCTCTAGCACATATGATGCTGCACAGTGGTATCTCTGGCTATCATCATTCACTCTTATCCCTTAAGAATAAGATATTTAATAAAAACTCTTACCATCTTCTACACATGTGTGTTAGAAAAAAAGTAGAATTAATAAAGAGCTATTAGAATTTAGATAACTAGCTTGAAACGATAATTTTAATAATGTTACATCCCTTTTATAATGAAGATGAGATATTATAAAAATGACTCTAACTGCTTCTTTTACATAAAGCTAATACATATGTGATTTTTTCATAATGTAAATTGAGGTTACTTCAGTGCAACAAATACTGTCTTTCACAAGCTTCATCCTGACCTCTGCAGTTCTAAGGTTAAGCAGTTCAAGGTGACTCTTGTGCTACATGTTACTACTACAGATGATGTCACAAATAGAAATATTACCATAAATAACTGATTATTCAATGTATTTGTTTGTTAAACTTTAGATTGGAGGAAGATTTTATTCTTGTATAATGCTGGCCTTTTTATACTTTTTCTTTCCTTTTTTAGTATTTATTTATTCATGAACAGCAGAAGTCTAATCCAATTATAGATGATTGTGAGCCACCATGTGAGTTTGGGGAATTCAACTCAGGTCCTCTGGAAGAGCAGTCAAGTGCTCTTAACCACTGAGCCATCTCTCTAGCCCCATATTTTCTCTTATTAAAAGAAAAGACTTGCATAATCCATGAGAAATAGAAATAATATTCACTTTTAGACTTTATGTTAACAATCTTAAAAAACACTTGGTTTTCAGCAAGGAACATAAATTTTATCATCCTGCTGAGATCTACTAAGCAGGAAAAATGTGTAGAGACCCCATGATAGCATTGCTTAAAAGAACTTCACGTTGCATTCCAGATAGAGAAAAATGAAGGGCAATGTCTGAAAGTCATTAATTCTGCTTCTATATGCAGCTCCTGAGACATTACCATGTTGAGTTGAACAGTATTTTTAGGAATGTAAAAGTAAAAGTAACATAACCTTGTAAAAAACAGGGAAGGCAGAATACCAGATCATTAAATATAAATAGGCTCCATTGAAAAGGGTGAGAAAGACTTAGGCAAGTAAAATCTCAGTGATATGTCCTACTTCCAAAAGATGTAAGAATCACAACTGAGGAAAGCAGCCATGTGGCTTTTGTTCTCGGTAAATAAAATTACATTTTAAAGAATGAATATGTCATATGGCTCTACTTGATACATTTCTGAATGGTAAATGGAATTTATTATTGGTTACATCTTTGCTACAAGCAGATTCTTTTTCACTCCCACATGTGTAAGTAGTCACTTACTTCATTACATAACAATTGATTTACTTAATAAAGGCTTGGAAATTGAGGTATTTTAACAGTGAGATTCAGACAATGAATTAGGAAACCTTTGTAGAACTGAATACGTTTACTCATATATGAGCAAAATGATTAAAAGCCATTGAAGCACTTTAAAGTTTGAAAAGTAACCTCTGGTTTGTGACAGTTCAATACATTGAATATGACGTGCTTGGAGTTCTGAAACAATAAAGGATACAGACATGGATTGGAGACTTTCCCCCCTTGTAATCCTTTGTTGTACATCTATGAAAGAGCTAAGCCAAGAAAATGTTACAATAGAGATACTCAAATACACATGGAGGTAATTTATCATCGTTATCAATACAAAATCTTAAGTAAATATATTTTATTGTTGGAGATCTTTATTTTATGATGTTTTGGCAATTATAGTCTCTGTGAAGACTTGACAGTTACCTGTCACCTACCTTGCAAACATTAACCCACAATTTTATGTCCTTCTTCAAATATTTGGCTTTTTGTTTGTTTGTTTGTTTGTTTGCTTGTTTGTTTTTTCGAGACAGGGTTTCTCTGTGTATCTTTGCGCCTGTCCTGGAACTCACTCTGTAGACCAGGCTGGCCTCGAACTCACAGAGTTCCACTTGGCTCTGCCTCCCGAGTGCTGGGATTGAAGGCGTGCACCACCACCGCCTGGTGGCATTTTTCTTTTTGTGTGGTATATTATCAGATTCAGGAAGTGAAAATAAAACTCTATAGATTGAGAGAAAATGGTTTGGTTTTACTGCTTTTATCTTTTTCCCTTTTCAAATCATAAAATACAGTGACAGGAAGCTTTCAAGAGTGAGTGGCAGATCTTATCAGGTGCTTGATGATAAAATGAAAATAAAAATTAAAAAGTCCTTCTTGTAATTTAGAGATCTGGATAACTGGGTGTGAGGTTGTGCCACTTGTAGTATAGAAAACTTGAACAATTATGGGACAGAAAAAAGGGGTAAAGAGCAACACAATTCCACACTAAAACTCTTTTCAGTTACTTCACACAAACGGTGGGGAGATATCAAAAAGGTTCATATGGAACCATATGTTGCTGAGACAACATGAAAGGTCCTAGTTTTTACTGGTCTGTGATTCTGTCTATGCAGCTCTTACATGAATGGCTTTCACTATTTTTTATGCCTGCTCATTCATTACTCTTGGATTATTGGAAACTGCATTAATCAAGTTTCTTTCCAGGCAATCAAAGTGGAATGTTATTTGGCAACCCTGTGTTGCTCAGGTAGAACTAGGTTTCTAATTTAATTTCTCTGATCATTCCCTGGAAGTGAATCAGGGCCATAATTATCTGAAAGCAGTTACTTCCTGAGTTTCTTTCTACTTTTCTCCCATCTATTATCATGTACTATTTACATCACTCATTACGATATTCCTTATTAACTTATTAAGTGTCTTATGTGTAAATTCCTCTCTAGCTCTACTGTAGAGAAATTCATGAAAAACCCAAGTCAATAGAAAATCACGAGTAGGCAGAAAAATACAGAAAACACGGAAATAAAAGATATTTAAACAGCTGGCTATGACTGTTGTAACCAGAGAGGTGAATGCGGAAACCAGAAGGTACGAAACTGAAGCTTGTGAAATTACTTTTTAGACACCTGTGGAATTTCAGCATTTAGAAATACCTAAAGGAGGAAGAGCCAGATTGGCAATGGTGGAAGCTCTACCCTTGGGATGCAGAAGCAGGAGGTCCACAAGTAAGAACATACCCTGGGCTATGTAGCAAGACAACCAGTCAGAGAGAGAGAGAGACAGAGAGAGAGAGAGAGAGAGACAGAGAGAGACAGAGAGAGTCACAGAAACACACAAAGAGAGAGAGAGAGAGAGAGAGAGAGAGAGAGAGAGAGAGAGAGAGAGAGAGAGAGAGAGAGAGAGCCCTAGAGCATCTACACTGGAGTGTTAAATTGATTGTCATATGAAGTAAAAAAAATCAAGTTAAAATAATGTGCCAAGAAGCTGTTGTGATCTAGAATGTCAAAATCTGTGGACTGATCACCAGAAAGCATTCCAGAACAAAGCAAAGGTGTAACTATCTTACATAATTATATCAAAAGCATCATCTTGAATATTTCATTTTGCAAAAACTATGGAATGTTTTGGACATTTCAGTAGGACAAAGAGCCAGTGGCTCAGAGCAACTGGAGCAGAAAACATCATAGAAAGAGTAGCTCACAAGAAATCTTGGAAAATCACTTTGGAGAATAAGCTGTAATATCAAAATGAAAGTGTATAAACAAAATGCACTGAACTGTTGGAGAACACAGACTTTTTGTTTGTTTGTTTGTTTTTCGAGACAGGGTTTCTCTGTGTAGTTTTGCGCCTTTCCTGGAACTCACTTTGTAGACTAGGCTAGCCTCGAACTCACAGAGATCCACCTGCCTCTGCTTCCCGAGTGCTGGGATTAAAGGTGTGCGCCACCATGCCCGGCAAGAACACAGACTTTATTTATGCAGTATAAGGAACCAAACTTGATATGTTGATATGAAAATTATTCCAAAAAGAAAAGTGGAGAGATGCAAAGGAAATGTGAATGTAGAAAAGACAGTTGTAGAAAACAATGGTTACTAATACATAGAAATAGAATAATTATATGAAATGTCAACCTTAAAAAATGACATAAAGCCAAAATATAGTTTTACTATGTTAAATGTAAGGAAGACTGTGGTAAGAGCCACCTGAAATTATACTGCTGTTTGAAGTTTTCCATAAAGGTAGTCAAACTCATACCTCACACAGATTAGAACAGGTCTTAAAGTGTATAACAGCAACTTTGGTGAAAACAGCGATGCTATGAACAGCCTGGGGTAAAGTAACTGTATGTACATCATGCCTGAGCAAAGACAGAATATAAATTATGCTCCTGAAGTCTCTCGAAGTTGAAAAGAAGCCAAGAAATATCCATGTGAGGCTGGTAAATTTGATTAAGATGCATGAAACTCTGTCCCTCTTACGACCTCATTTATTGGAATTCACTGGTCTGTGTGATATGTGAGGTGGAACACACATTTCCTTTTATTCTATGTTTATTCATTGTGGACACACTTCACTTATAGTAACTGTGTAGTTGTACTTTATCTATCACTGTTCAATCTCTGAGGAATGACCTCTGAATGATAATCCATAGCACAAAGAGATTGTTTAAAGTAAAACCAATCTGAGAGAATGTATCAAATAGAGTTTAGTGATACAGATAAGTAGACATCACACAATGATAATTCAGTCAGCATTGGATCATGTACATCCAGCACTCTTTTAAGAATAAACTACCCACTTACGTGATATTAGTTTCTATAAGCATGGAAGTGATATCATCTATTGATAATTTTCTTAGCATGCATCACCATTGTTAAATATGGTATAGTTATTCACAAATGTTGTCAAGCTCTACACTTTGCCACTGAATTATCTGTTTCTGAGATTTGGTGTACTCACAACTGCTTTGCACTGTCATTTAAATTTTCTGAATAAATTATATTTTGTACTTTTAATTCCCCTCAAAATATCAATTAATAAAAAAGTATCAATCTGTATCTCAGGTTTCTATTGATTTTCTAGATGATAACATTTTTTATTTTAGAATTTGCAATGCAAATAGCTGCAAATAAATAATATGATAACTAGTAATTGTATTATTTTGGTTTGACATACTTGATGTTTTTTTCATAAAAAACATAATTACTATTTTGAAAGATTTTATATCTATAATTTCCTCATGTACTGTTGATAAAAACTAATCAAGAAAGAAATATTCATGCACATTTCTTAGACCATATAAATTATACTTATACCATATAAGTTTCGGAATTAAGGTTATAAACAATCGGATTTATTTTTATCAGTATTTATTACATTATATATTTGTTTATGAGCATTTTTTCACTTCACCGTTAAGAAATAATATATTATCTATGAAAACAAGAGTTGCACTATGACACCCCTGGAATCAATTAACTTCCTATATTACATATGCATGCATGATACGTACACAGTTTTTATTCTTTCTCAGGTATAACAATTGTTCTTGCACACTTGGAGAAAGAAATCCCATCTGGAGACAGGAACAAACATAGAGTTCATAGGAATGATCTTAGTTTCTTCCAAAGCAGAGGTGGACAAACCACAAATGGTCTTCACCGGACCCTATATCTTAAGGGTCCCATATTTCCCACATTCTTACACTGCAGACTCCATTTCTTATGAGTGGAAGGTTAATGGAAAGGACACCTCCAAGCCACAGTACATAGCCATATATTCAGCTGATGTGCATGTGTATATATGATGAGAAACTGACTGTGAAAATAAGGTGACTTCTGTTAAATGATGACTTCATTCTGTACAGAGAAAATCCTAAGAATCAATCATATCTGAACTAACACACCTGGTTATTAGCTTTATAGGACATAGAATCAATATGATTTTTGTCACAGTAACAATGGCTAGTCAAAATTGATTTATCATCATATTAAAATTTTAGGAACTAATTTGCTAAAAAATGCAGGGCAATTTTACTGTAAGTTAGAAAACTAACAGAATATGTGATTTATTAAAATAAAGGCCATTCAACTTTTCTTACTAGAGATACTTAGAAGTTTTAAGATAACCTTCTCCATATTACAGATCTATAGATTTGAGACAATAGTATAAAATTTTAATCATTGTATTTTAGTGGAATATAAAATCCCCATTCTAAAATTAAAAATTTTGAAAAGTGTTCGCTATTGCAGGCTCTTAATCGTACTCCACAAACTGACAGTAACCCCTACTGCTGAAGACACCTATGCAGCTTATTGAACATAGAGAAGCCGATCTGGTGCCTCCCTGGAACCTTTATCCCTACAGATTAGTATTCATGGTACCGGAAAGGCTCTGCATGCTTACCAAAGGACAAAAGTGAACACAGAGACAGACACAAACCCACTGATCTCCAATGATGACCTGCCTGAAAGCTATGCTAGGGCAATGGTGGTACAAAGTTTGTGGGAGAAACCAACCAATATCTGTTTGCATTTAAGGCCCAAGGTTAGCTGAAAGTTTTACTGTGTCCACGCCCCTCTCCCCCTTGCCCTGTCAGCAGCTGCTCGGACCCAAATAAACACATAGAGGCTTCTATTAATCAAAACTGCTCAGCCATTAGCTCAAGCTAACTGCTGGCTAGCTCTCACACTTAAACTCAGCCCATTTCTGTTAATCTATATGTCACCACCTGTTCTTTGGCTTTACCTGTGTATCATTACATGCTGCTCCCTGGATGGAGGGCTGGTGTCTCCTGACTCAGCCTTCCTCTTCCCAGAATTCTCCTTGTCTGCTTATCCCGTCTATACTTCTTGCCTGGCTCCTGGCCAATCAGCATTTTATTAAACCAGTGTACAAAAGCATTATTCCTCAGCAGCCCACTCAGTGGGATGGAACCCATGACACTAGCCAGGTTATCAAGAACAAGAAAAACCAAATAGGTCAGGGACATAGGGGTGTACCATGAATCTTAAAAGGTTTTATAATAAAAAAACCCCAGAGCCAGATAATGTGATGAAAGCTGAAAGATCAGAGAAACAGAACAGCCAGCCACTAGCTTACCTTTATAAAATCCTCACCCTCTAGAGAGAGAGTTCCTGTTTCCTTACTCCTTCTATACCTTTCTGTGTCCTGTTATATATTACTTCCTGGGATTAAAGGCATGTGTTACCACTACCTGGTTCTGTTTCTCTCATGTATCTTAGTGTGGTCTTGAACTCACAGAGATCCAGACAGACCTCTGCCTCCTGAGTGATAGGATTAAAGATGTGTGCCACCACTGCCTGATCTCTAAGTCAAATTTAGTGGCTGGCTCTTACCGCTGATCCCCAGGTAAGCTTTATTGAAGTACATAATATATCACCACATAGGGAAAAACTAAATACTACTGTTCTGCTAAAATTCATAGTAATAAAATGACTTCTGCTATGCTTATAGATTAGTGCCTTTCTCAGCCATTAACAGAGAAGCATCTTCCTGCAGGAGATGGGAATAAATACAGATACCTACAATTGAGGAATGTGTATAGAGTTAGAGACCTTGGAAAACTCAGTTCTACATGAGATGTCCCTATCATATTCTGTGGTGATATTTTATTTATGCATTAATAAATAAAGCTTGCCTGGAGATCAGGGGGAAAAGGCCAGCCATTTAAAGTAAACAAAGAAGTCAGGCTGCCCACACCCTTAATCCCTTAGCAAGCAGGATCTCTGGTTGTTCAAGGTCACACTGGGGAACAGAGTCAAGCGTGATGACACACACCTTTAATCCCAGTACCAACCATAGAGACCTGGAGGTCTGTACAGACAGACAGACAATGACAGAGCTGTGTAGGAAGTAGAAGTGAGGTAGCTGGGCTAAGATAGCCAATGAGAAGGCAGAAAAGCAAGGCATACGAGCCTGGGTAGACAGGAAGTCACACTCCTTGAGAACTGTGGAGTTGGTGAGGTGAGGTTAGCTGGGGGCTTTCCATATTTCCCTGATCTCTCTAAGGTTTTAACCCAAATTTCTGGCTCCATGTTTTTTATTTAATAAGACCATTTAGAAATTTGTTTACAATATTCCTCCCTTCAGACTCAGAGAACCATGTGCAGGAGGAGGTAGAAATACAGTATGGAGGACACCAAGCAAACAAGGCCCTTCAACACAGCAAGACTGACACACATATGAACTCACAGAGATGTGACAACATAAACAAGGCCTGCAAAATCTGTGACAGATGGCATCCCAGCGCTGAGGAAAGTGGACACAAGCCCACATCATCACTAACCCAGATGTTATTGCCAATTGATAACCACTCACAAATGAAAAAAGTATTTCTGTAAGATGGATCTCACTGGGGATACTAATCACTGCCCAGCAAAACAAAGCCAACAAAACAAAGCTCAGTGGCGTCTTTGGAGGTTCTTTGTGAGATTCCTATGTATATTTGAATCTATATATGTTTCTTGTGTTTTTTCTTTGACTCTTCTCATCCCTTTTTAGTTTGTTTTGTCCTGTTTAATTTTGTTTATGTTTCTTTTATCATATTTTATTTTATCTTATTATTGTTATTTACGTGGCTTTTTGTTTTCCAAGGTGAGACAGAAAAGGTGTGGATTCAGATGGAAGGGGGTGGGAAGAGTCTTGGAGGAGTTGGAGGAAGGGAAACTTAATCAAAATACACTGTATTTAAAAAATCTATCTTCAATAAAAAGTAAATGTATCACCAAAAAATATTAACAACAACAACAACAGCAAAAAAAAAAACAGTTGAAAGAGGATACATTAGAGGCAATGTAATTCAGACTCCACAAAGACACTGCTATATTTTCAATCCATAGTTTTTCTCCTTTAGGTAACTCTATTATATCACAAGTTATAGCACTTTTGAGTACCTGCAGAAAAAATTGTAGGTCAATGCATTGCATTGCATTTATATTTATTGCTGCATAATTCATAGTAGACTGGGAAAGCAACCAACCAAGATGTACACAGACAGAATTTAGCAAGTGTGGTATATATACATATTGGAATTTGTGAAGCATTAAGAAAACTGAAATCATGCATTTTCAAGAAAATGAATGTAGTGGAAATCATTATAATAAGCAAAATAAGCCAGACTCAGAAAGGCAAATATCACATTTCTTTTTTTTATACATTGAACTTAGTTTTTTATTTTAGTTTTTTGATTTTTTTAATTTATATATATAATTTTAATTTATATATATAGATACATACATACATAATACATAGAAAGATAGAGAGATAGAGATAGATAAATAGATAGATAGATAGATAAATAGATAGATGGATGGATAGATAGATAGATAGGCAGACAGACAGAGAGATAGATAGATAGATAGATAGATAGATAGATAGATAGATAGATAGATAGATAGATGATAGATAGATAGATAGATAGATGATAGAGAGATAGAGAACTGTGCCATGTCATGTCTCTTGGTTATGTCACCTGATATTGTCAATGTAAAGCTCTTATTTAGAGAACCATACTCTTGAGATTACATGTGTACGGCTTCTCTGCTATATATTGAAGACAGTACCCAGCCATAGACACCCTGTTCATCGTTTAGTTTTTTCAGACTTTCTGTTCTCACATATGTGTGTTCCCTGAGATGGGTGTAGGAGCTGTGTGGTAGATGTATCAGTTGGGATTGAAAACCCTTTATTCTGCTGTTCTCTGAATATTTATCATTGTTGATTTCTGTAATGGTCTGGGTCTGTTGCAAAATATTTGAAGAGTGATGAGAACATTTATCTGTTCCAAATGGAATTGGAAATTTCAAATTCTGGTACTTATAGTTGTCCTCTGACTCTGATAGAAACACACACATGCTTGAACACACTCCTAGCTCCCACAAATGCACGTGTCTACACACTAAACTGTAGAATAAGTCACTTTATAAATTGATGATTAAAAGAAACATGTTTAGCCATAGAGTTATGATATGGCAGTACTTGGTATTAATAACGAGATGTTGATATATTCTACAACTTGGAAAGTCCTTAAAAGTAGCATGCTTCAGAAACCACATGTTATGTAAGCATATATTATATTGACATATTTTTTATTAAAAATATATGATGAAGTTTCATAAAGATATCCAATAAATTGATGGTTACTAAGTAATGGTGATAAGAGGAATGAATAACAAATGCCTAGTGATTCCTTATGTGTATGCAATTTTATTTATGGTGTAAAAATATTCAAATACATTAATGGGCGGTTATGCTTGTACAACTGAAACTGAATTAAACACATTATTTTTAAATGTAACATTCTAAGGCATTTAAATTAATTGAATATAGCTGCTTTATGGGTGCAAATAGTATTGGAGTAACCAATTACTTTTTATAAAATGGATTTAGTCCTACCACAGGACATAGAACCCTTGCCAAAGACTACTAAATTGTCCAAGAACCTGTGACTATATAAGTCATGTTTCCTAGAGAAAAACCTATAACTATCATTTTCCTAAAGTGTAATAGCAATAAAATTATGCCTAAAAACATATTATTTGCCACATAGATAAGAATCTTACTCACCCCTTATTAAAGAAGAGAATTTGTTTTGTCATTTATAGTTTAATATAATTTTAATTGCTGGATGCATTGGCATCACATTCCACTTCATCCAAACAATAAACTAGTACACATGGATTAAAGGGAGTAATCCATATATTTAAAAGGGGAGTTCAGAGCTTCATTGTTTCTTTATTCTTCAATTTTTTTTCTTTTTTTCTTTTTTTTTTTTTTTTTGGTTTTTTGAGACAGGGTTTCTCTGTGTAGCTTTGCGCCTTTCCTGGAACTCACTCGGTAGCCCAGGCTGGCCTCGAACTCACAGAGATCCGCCTGCCTCTGCCTCCCGAGTGCTGGGATTAAAGGCGTGCGCCACCAACGCCCGGCGAAATGGAAATCTTTTTCAATAAACAAACAAATCTAAGTGAGCACTGAAAGGAAAGGAAAGAAATGTAATTTCTTAAACATTTTCTCAAATCCTAGAAAACTCTATAAACACAATGGTACCGTTTCAATTTCTTTAAACTTAATTCCATACAAATTACAGTCATCTACATAATAAGTACTTAAGGACACAGTATCTTTGAAAACTGTCAAGTTGATTTTTAAAAAGCTTTGTTACTCCTTTTGGACCCTGCCATTACTGTCCATCAAATAACCTTTATATCTTTCTTTTACTCACCTTCTGTTTCAGTAGAAACCGAAATTTAGGTGAAAGTATGTAGTTTAAATGATAAATAATTAAAATGCAAGTTGCCAACCCATCAGTAGCAGTATATTATTTTGTCAAGATTTTAAGAAAAAAAATCAATGTTTCCTTAACAAAAAATAACAATCAACTATTATAATAAAAGGTAATTGCATGAAAGCAATTGTGCACATACTACCAGTACTTACAGACACCAAGCTAATGAAGGGTATTTTACAAAACCAATGCCAATGTAAGGCTGTTAGAATTAAAAGTACGTGATATAAAAGTTAGTATGATTATAAACGTCAGTGTGATCTATCTTTCTGCCACCTGAACTGGTGTAGATTTATGGACCATCACTACAGCCACTGATGATTCATTGAATAAATGTGTGTTCAGTCTGCTGTAGAGGAATTTCAAAATAAAACCATGTAAATAATGACTATCATGCCATATTATCAAGAAATTTTGAAGTCAAACTTTCATTTCATTGTTTTCTTCAATTATAAATGGAACCCCTGTTTTCTTTGTAACTGCCATAACTGAGTTTGTGTGTCTCCTTAGATGCAGGTGTTTATCAATTGTGGTTCTTTGGGTCTAGAACTTACCAGACCATTTATTCTTCCTATATTTTGTTTCTGTATTTTTATTAAAGCTATCACAGACTACAATATTTTTCAGTATGGTCAACAACATTCAATATAACTACACTAACAAAATTTACTGTGGGCATGGACTCAATTAACTCTTTACAGATTAGCGAAGACACTAAGATTAAGAATTTAAGCCTATAAATTGAATCCCTAAAGCTTTTTATGATTAAAATTTATATAAACAAAAAGTTTTAAACATATGCATGATGTTATAATTCTTTATATATATTTGAGTTAGAATTGATCTTCTAAGTATGACTATCATATAACAATATGCTATAAAAATACAAACATGAATCCAATATATTGCTTAAATATTTATGGCCCACTGTATTTTTTTATTAATCATGCCTTGCATTAATAATAGGTACTTGTTGGAAATATGCTAGCTCTCTTATCCATGTGGCTAAAAAAGAGCTAACTTTTATGAGTTGCCTGATGACTACCACACATATGCTGACAATTGTTGTTTTCTTGAGTCAAATGCTATAAAAAACTTAGAAAAATAATAATTCAACTTTACATAAGGAATCATTAGTATTTAATATTATTTAGATTTGAAGTTGAGATTTCTGTATTATGATCAGTAATATATTAATATCACCAATGTGTAGTGTTTACATTAAATATACATGCAAAAGTTAATTTTTATTTATGTTGACACGAAGAAGCTCCCAGATTATTATGATACGTAATTGCTGTAAGTACTTCTGTGAAAATGGTAGGAATTTTATGGCTAACACATTGAGTAAACTTTAGCCTTCATCCAATTTGTCTGCAGCAAACACAGAACAGGATGTTTTAATAGTTCTTCAAAATGTTTACAAACCATGTATTAGATCAGCAAATTACAAAAGGAAACCAGGGTTAGTAGATCTGTGACATTTGGAGTATACAGAATGGATGAGTTGATTATCTTGTTGAAAGGTCAAGTCTAAGTTCATTTTTTATGGGAAGAAAAGTGTGATACTCTAAGACCCGGGCAAATCGCATGGTTTTGGTGCTATGATCTAAATATAAAGAGTGAAGTTCATGGGAGACAAGCTTTGGCTCTAGTGTGTTATCATTGTAATGAATGCATACAAAACGAATGACAAACTGTTTATATCTCTTGAAGTTCTTCCATGCTACAGAGTTGTTTCATACTGTTCAAAAGTGATCAAGTGATTTAAATATATAATCAAGTAAAGATAACCTGAAAATGATAAGCATTTTCGAAGATGTTTGAATACGTCATCAGGAAAAAAATAATAAAAATTGGGGAAATAGTAAATGTACTCCTCTGTTTGTTTTAGCATTTTTATTGAAAATAGATTGTTTTTATACATTATCTTTTAATTATGGTTTTCCTTCCCTGAACTCCTTACAGATCTTTCTCCCATCCCTATGCACACAAATCTATGCTTTTTTCCTTGGTACCATCCATCCCCATTAGCTCTTACAGTCTTTCCACATCTTCTTCCACAAAGTTCTCTGAGCCTTGCAGGAGAGATTTGATGCATTCCATTCGGGGCTGAGGGCTCTGAGGTTTCTCTCTCTCCACATTTGTCCAGTTGTAGCTCTCTGTATTTGTTCCCATCTACAGCAGGAGGAATGTTCTCTGATAGATCTTTTGCTTATACAGTACTATTTCTCAGTTTTATGTCTTTATGTGATTTATCTGTGTGAATGTGTGTTTCTACATTTCTTTATGTGTTTTTTTTGCTCTCTTTTTTTCTATTCACTTGTTTATTTCATACTATTCATGTTTACTTTTATGTTATTTTGGTATTCATATTTTTGATGCATGTTTTCTTTCTAATGAGTACAGGAAATGTGTCCCACCATAAAAATGATTTTGGAAACTTGCTGTATAATATACTTTAAATTCTCTGGGTTTGAAAGATTTTCTTTTGATCTTAGACAAAAACTTCAGTCATATTGCCTGACAGCATTGGATACATAAAATTTCATTTTTTATTTTTATTTATTTTATATGTGCCTGATTTTCTTATGTTCTCTCTCTCTCTCTCTCTCTCTCTCTCTCTCTCTCTCTCTCTCTCTGTATGTATGTACAGGCTCATGGATGCCAGAACTGTAGTCATCCATTGTTGACATCTGGCTATTATAAGTTCTGGGATCAAAGCCATCGTTTTTGCAAGAGCATGAAGTGCTCTTAGCTGCTGAGCCATCTCTCCAGCCTCTGAGAATGACATTGAAAATAAGAAAAAAATATATATATATAGTTTATTAGGTCAATAAGTATCCAAATATACACCAATAATTGCTGCATATTATTGAAAAGGAAATGTATGTGGAATTTATCAAATATAATTTGATTATCCACCAAAAATTAGTGATAAAGGAAAAGGTGAGAAATAACCTTGATCAATTTGGTAAGCTGTCACACATCATTAAGCATCCTTGATAGTGCTAAAGATGTCAGTCCTTTCTGATCTTTGCCTTCTCATCACTTGGGCTCATTAAGGATGTCCACAAATAATATCCATAAATACAGTTTGAACTGTCATAGACTAGAAGTGTTCTGTTTTGTCATCAAGACCAAAATAAAAAGATAATTAAAGGAAATAGTTCATGAAGATTAAGTGTTCAGCAGAGACCAAAATTGTGTTAGCTTTAATATATAGCACCATCTAGCGAAATTTGAGGGAAATGTGTAATGTGTTGCAAGTGATGCAGATATTGGACATGTTAGAGTTTTACTCTGAACTGATTGAATATTTTATTTTCTCCCAGCCCAGAAGTTTCTCAAGGGGCAAAGAAAATATTATAGAATTATGTAGAAATATTGATAGATATGTAATTAAATGTGATGTTTAAGCTTTCAATTCTACTTTTCATTATTATTTATTTATAAAACCAGTGTTTCTCTTTCAATAAAATCATACTTGCAATAGTGAGGAATTTTTTTAAATTTGTTTTGGTTTTGTTTAATATTCATTTGATAAGATCTACCAGAAGTCAATGACAGCATATGAAATAAAGGAATTTATGTAATCTGTGTTCTTTTAAGAGAAGCAGAGAGTGATCAGTGTATCCACAAACAACATTAATTTTTTTAAAGTTTTGATATTATATTATTATTATAATATAATACGCTCCTCCCATACTCCTTAAAATTCTTGGCCTCTTGTTTTCAGTACTTGGTACTGTGTTCTTTATTTGGGGAGTTCTAGAGGTGGCTCAGTAACTGAGTACTTGCTGCTCTTTTAGAAGATCCGAGTCCTGTTCCCATCACCCATGTGGGGTAACTGACAACCACCTGGTACTCCAGCTCCAAGAGTTATGACAAGCTCTTCTGGTCTCCACAGATACCCAGGTGATATGGACACACAGATACACAGACACACAAACATACACATAAATGAATAATCAAAAATTCTAAAATAGCCTTTTTTCAATAAAATTTTAAATTTATAATAATAGAAAGTGGCCTTTGGGTAAAGACCTAAGTTCAAGGGTCATGAAATTTGGCTCAAAATATTTAGTGTTTTAGTTCACGGTATTTTCTCTGTTATACAACTGTTAGATATTAATATTTAATATTAAATATTAAAGTGAAAGTAATGTTTCCATAACTGAAAGACTTGTTGAACACTCCTCATTTGTTGAGTTTTTTGTCATTTTAACCTAGAGTTCATCCACATGTCGAACGTACATTTCTGCAAAAACACAAGTTGTTTACAATTGATTTGAAATTCACCAATTATAAAAATATTTCATGATCCACACATTCCATCAAAACATGACAGAAAACAATCAAAATTAAAACAGGCAATAAAAATGGTATCTTCAGTCATTATGTAGAGAGTGAGAGACACTGAAACACTCAGTCCTAAGTGGGCTGTCTCCATTAAATTCCTCCCCTCACGACTCAGGGAACACCATAGAAGAGGAGATAGAAAGAGTGTAAGAGCCAAATAAGATGGAGGAATTCAAGAAAATAAGAGCCTCCTAATCCACATGGTCAAAGTTCATAAGAACTCACAAAGCCTGAGGCAGCAGCGGAAGACCTGCATGGGTCTGCGCCAGGTCTTCCATGAATACATCATGGCTTCCAGTCAGTTTAGTGTTTCCTTTTCTTTCTTCCTATTTTTTTTTTTGTGGAATTTTTTTATGTGTGCAAACAAATGGGTCCCTGATTCTTGTGCCTTTTCCTGGGATCTTTTCCCTGTGCTTGTGTTTTCCAATTTCAATGTGTTAGCTTTTATTTTATCTGATTACATTTTATTTTGTTATATGTTGTCTCATTTTATTGTTATCCCATAGAAGCCTGCTTGTTTTCTAATAAGAGATGGAAGGGAGTGGATGGGAGGGAAGATGGGGAGGAACTCAAAGGAGTAGAAGGAAGGGAACTAATAATCAGGAAAACTATGTGACAAAAAGATCTACTTTCAATAAAAGCGAAATAAAGAATGGCACCTTAACAAAATTTTAAAATCATGCTATTGTAACGTAAAGCAGAGAACCATTTTCTTATTAATATGCAGGCTCTTCAATTTTAAGAGAATTACAAAGACTATAATTTCAAAGAAATTGTATATACAAATTTGTAGCAATTTCCCATTAATATATTTTATTAATTAGAATCATTATCAGTTAGCTATCATTTAATCAATGACTAAGAAGAATTGTGTATGACTCAAGGGACAACTCCATCAGTGAAGTGTTCGCAATGCCAGCATGCAGATCAAAACTGAAGCTCACAGTCCACCCAGCCTAGTCTAATTCATGTGTCTCAGTCCCAGTGGGAAAGAAGGAGGCTGTCTCATAAAGCAAGATAGATGGCTCTTGAATAAACGATAGCAAAGGTTGGCTTATGGCTAACACATACAAAGTCCACAAGTCCAAGGATACCCTCACACGTGCATACACTTGCTCACACAGAACATGGATATCCTTTCCACTGAGACAGAGAGAGGCGCATGAGTGATGAGAATGCATTGAATGACATTCAAACATAGAGCGCAGAGTTGAACAGACGTGCAATTGTGCTGTGAAGTCCGTTTCCATGTTTGTTCTAAACCATTATCTCCAACATCTCCTGATCACGGACTGCTTGAACAGAAACTGCCCTACACTCTGGGTAGCCATCTCACTTACAAGATCCCCTGGAGCTGCCGTTAGCACTTTTCATATTGCACTGTTCTCGTGATTTCTTTCTGTATTTAGTTGTTCATTTATGTATTTTTATTTTATATTTTAAGCAGGGTATTATGCATCCCAGTCTGGCTTTAAGCTCATTATGCAACTGAACTCCTGATACTCTTACCTATATCTTATAGGTGATAGGTTATAGATACATGCCATTATGACTGATTTGCCCTTGCTGTTCTTATACAGTGAAGTGAGGATTAGAATACACCCAGGTCAAATGACACACTTCAGAAACATTCCCCACTAGTATTTCTTTTTTGTAGTTGTGATCTCAATTTCTCTCAATTTCTTACTTAAGTTTCCTTTATCCACTGAATCACATTCCCCACTCCTTTATGAAGATACTTTAGCGCAAGAACTCCAAAAAACATCCACCCACTTCATCTGGGATGACGCCTGCATGGTGATATAGTAGATAGCCTAGCCTTCTCACTGACTTTCACTAGATGCCTTGTGTCATTTTTTCAAATAAAACCTGTGAATAGCAAGCATAAACAATGTGAAATTAAATATCAGGTTGAATAGGCACAATACTCAGAATGCCTTTTTATATTAACTACTTCCTTTGCACTGATACGTAGCTAACAGCTTAACAGAAAAATAATGAATTAAGCATCTTGTAGCACTAGGCAAGGCAAAAAAAAGCAAAGGAATAAGCAAACATGCCATGAGGAAGGAGGCATAAACTCAGTTTCTCATGCTTTTATAAGGCACAGGATGAGACAGGAGTGAAAAAAAGAAAAGTTTCCCAAATCTCCGCTTAGAAGCAAGGAGATTTGGGCTATAACACTACTCACAGAGTTTGAGGTCACAGAGATAAATAGGATTATGTCTGATTAAATCACTATAACTAAATGGATATGATATTTGCACATCAAATTTAAAAGGACATCTGAACAGAGTGTTCTGTTGTAACCTGTCCACAGATCACAGCAATGTATTTACATTTAGTAGAGTCACAAAAATCCTAAATGTCAATTTACTAAATCTATAAATCTTAAATTATGAAGAAAGAACTATAAATTATATTTTTACTTATGTACCTAGCTTGGATATGGTTCAGTTTTGTGAATAATTTGAATATATGAAGAATAAGACAAATTCTTACTTGGTGTTATTACAGAAACCTAAAACAATTAATTAAAATGCATGTGTTAAGTCAAACCAACAAATTCTGTCCAGGGGAGGGGGGAGGATTGCAGATTCCTACATGTAGCTTAGAAGGTGCTGACAGTTGACTGCTACTGGGCAAGGGAATGTCAGCTTTGTTTTGCTTTTTCATTTTTCTTTGCAGCCACTGATAGGCAGCCCATGTTCCAGTGAATGGCTCTGTAACTCTGCACATGCTGGCAGTACAAGGACTCCATGAATGTAAAAACAAAGAAAATGTAGAGAGGGGAAAAGGCAAACACGTGTAGAAAGATATGAAGGAGAGGGGGTAAAGGGTGGATTTGATCAATGCTTGTTATATTTATGCATGAAAATATCAAACAAGTAAAACCAATTAATATGGAAATCTTTTTGACTACACAGAGACACTAGCATTTCCTTAGCGAATGGAGGATGGACTGTACCCATCAATGTGCTGTCATGAGCCAATGATCATTAGAAGACAGGACGATTAATTTCTGCATGCTAATAATGATTTCGTTTGAAAGGGAAGAACTGAAGGAAAGTTCTTCCTGTTAGGTTTCACTAACATTAACTCTTCACCATAGCTATAATTATATTTCTAATTAAAAAGACTGAAAAGAAGTCCTTGTCTTAGTCATTGTCATGAGATGCTAAATATAAAAGCCTAGGGACTAAAGAGTAAGAATAGCAATGGCACAGATCAGAGGGGTGATTACACCGGACCTAGAGTCACACACCTGCAATCTCAGCAACCAGTGGAGCTCCAGCAAGGGAATTGCAAGTTGAACATTTGTTTGGGTTAAAATGTAGAGATCAATGACAATGTGCCAACTTAGTGAAAACTTTCTCACAATAAAAAGTAAAAATGGAATAATGGATATATTTCAGTGATAGAGCACTTTCTTACTATTAGCAAGCTCACTCTCCTCTAGCTCGCACTCGCACACACACACACACACACACACACACACACACACATACACACAGAGAGACAGAGAGACAGAGACGGACAAAGAGGGAGAGAAGGAGAGAGAGGAACAGGAAGGCAGGGAGGGAGGTAGATCAAGACAGAGAATGAGAATATGATGATAGTTTAAAAGGCAAAAGACCTTAAGGACATATTTATCTAGCACAAAGGTAGTACTTGAAATTATCAAGGATATTCATGATACTGAAAAACTTTACTCGGTATGATGGTAGCAATAATGTAAGGATAAATTCTTATTCTGAAGATGGATAAATGGAAATCCATACATACATACAGTCTACATGCAAAAATGCCTAGATTTCCTGGATGGTGGTGCGGCGATGGTGCACGCCTTTGATCCCAGCACTCAGGAGGCAGAGCCAGGTGGATCTCTGTGAGTTCGAGCCCAGCCTGGTCTACAGAGTGAGATCCAAAACTACAGGCACCAAAACTACACAGAGAAACCTTGTCTCAAAAATCAAACAAACAAAAAAAGTGCCTAGGTTTTATCTAATGTTTAGATAATATCTATTTATCAACTTTTATAAGTAAGTAAAAAAATACAGCACATTGCAGAAGTTTTTGACAGTTATGATCAGTTCTCCCACATTTATTTCCTGCCTCTTTTAATCACTCGTTTGGCCCACCAAAGTCTATAATCTGCATGATAATTTAAATACTTGATTATCATGAATAGATATTATACATTTTTGCCATAGAAAGTTAAAGAAGAAAAAAATGTTTTTCTCATGGAAATATGAGCCCAATGCCCACAGCACTGTGATTTAGGTACTGCCTTTAGGAAATCACCTGGAGTACATAAAAGGTCCATAAAAAGATGGAGGAGAGGAATCACCAGGCTATTTTGTTTTCCTCTGGGGCTTTTGGGTTTCAAATATTTCTTTCTGTTTTCTTCCCCTTGAGAAGGGACAACACAGGCTGCATCATTAGTTCCACAAACTCAGTGCATGGAGGATGTCACTTAAGTTGCTACAATTTAAGCTTTACCAACTGAAAGCAGTTGCCCTTCCCTGGCTCACTGTCAACATTAGTCCCTCATACTGTTACACTCTAAATGGCGAATATAGTAAATGCTACTGAGAGGCAAAGCCTAGATTTCAGATTCTACCATATAGTGAAATCCAGATTGACTGAAAAATATCAGTGATTTTCAGATTTTCAAACAAGATGCCTATACATATTGTGCTTCATGACTATGCTATTCCTTCAATGTAACAGAGCAACACAGTTACAGAGATGCTTTTGGGAATGAAAACGTGAATACACCACATTTGAGTGGTTTTAAAAATATTTATTATCTTCATGATAGCCTCCATGGAGGGAATACTATGTTAATTTTCTTTAACAGTTTCCTATATATCTTTTGGCCATATTACCCCTTCCCACCTTTAACCTCTTCCTACCTAAGCTCTTCCTCAAAACTAGAACTCCTTCAAGTTCAGTGTGGTTTTTTTGGGTTTGTTTTGTGGCTCATTGAATAGAATTATGTTTGATTGCTCAGGCGTGAGTAGAGAATGGGGATATTTGCTAGAATGTGGACAACTTATTAGCAGCTACAAAACTGAAGAAAATGACTCGCTCAACAGTCATTAAATAGCCATAGTTCCATAGAGACCTGTAGGGCTTCATACGCCCCCTCCTCCTTGCTTGAGTAAGTAGTGACACCTCTTGACATTCTAAAAGATACAGTTTTTTCTTCATTATTGATAAAAATTAAATAAAATTAAGTAGAATTTTGAAAAAGATTATACTTTCTATGAATGAACAAATTATTCACTCAATAATTTCTGAATTATACAAATTATTCCATAAGAAGAAATGAATATTAGTGTTGTGACAAATTGGAATGATTTTTACTCTTCTATCTCATGGTTCTATAAGAACTTATGTTGACACAAATGCATTTTAAATCACATTAATTTATATTCTATCTATAACAAGAATTCCATCTAGATCACCCGAGTACCTTCCACATATGAAAGCATTTTCACATCACTTCTATAGATATTTGAAATACATCTTTTTAAATTTAAATTGTCTTTCTTTTCTTTTTTTTTTTTTTTTGGTTTTTCGAGACAGGGTTTCTCTGTGTAAACTCTAGAACTCACTCTGTAGCCCAGGCTGGCCTTGAACTCACAGAGATCCGCCTGGCTCTGCCTCCGAGTGCTGGGATTAAAGTCGTGTGCCACCATCACCAGGCTTAAATTGTCTCTCAAATGATGTATTTTCCCCCAACTACTAACAGATCCCTCTGACCTCCCTCCCCACTCAACTTTATACACTCCTGCTTGTGCTTTCTCTGTCTCTCTTTTTCTCTTTCTCAAAACACACACACATACATACAATACAAAAGAAAATTAATGTGAATTTTGAGGAAGTTCTTTTATTTACTATTTTTCTCTTGCTATGTAAGTCAGTATTTAAGACTTTGATTTATCTTATCTTGAAATATGAAACAAATAACATGAGATTTCTCTGCTGTTTGGGTTGTATTCTTGGCGTGTTTCAGGGACTTTTACTTCCTGAAATGTGTTTTCTCAACATACTTTGCAACACTCCTCTCTCTCTGTGCAGTCAGCTACAGCTTAATGCCCTGACTCTTAAGTCTGTTTACTGGATTGGTCATGAATTTCAAATTTTATTCAAAATTATGTGTTAAGTATAAGTATCACAAGGTACTCAGAAAGGTACTGGAAACCTTTAAAGTAATTTTAAAAGAGTTTGCCTTGACACAAATTGGGTGTTCTTTTGGTCTCACTCTGATACATTTTAACAGAGCAATTCTGAAGCTGCTAGCTGCTTTATGAGGCTATTAGGTTACCCAGGTGAAATGTTACCCCAGACCAGTAAAGCGACAGGACAGTAGAAAGGACTGGACAGGTTCTATACATATGTAAGTGATAGGAATGGTGAGTCAGAACAAGATGCACAGAATGAGGAAAAGGGAAATGGCCAGTTTGAAAAAAAAATTGGGTTCTACCAAAGTGAGAAAAATCAGTTGGATGGTGATTAAGGTAGTAACACAGAGGAAATGCAAGTTTGGATAATGAGGATCTTCTCTTTTCAGGTCTTAATAAAAATTTGGTGTTCTCTAATGGGTTTGAGTGATATATTTTCTCCCTTAGGTTAATTATACAGAAGAATCTTTAGGACCACACACAATGTATAATACTTATCAGATCATTATACAATGCAAACCGATTTTCAAAGATTATTGTCTTATTCTCTCAAAGTGACATTATTTCAAAATATTGGAGATGATCCTCAGGAATGATGTAATTTTAAATATAACTAATCATAATCTTGAAATTTATTTTCCTCCATTTAAATGTAAATTGCAATGGAGAAAGGGTAATTTTTGCTTTGAAATGTTTTTCATAAAGATATATGACTCCTCTGACAATGTTTCTAGATCTTCTGTTTCTGTATATTCTTTTATTTTCTAATAATAAAATATAATATGCGCCTTTCCTGGATCTCACTCCTTAGACCAGGCTGGCCTCGAACTCACAAAGATCTGCCTGGCTCTCCGTCCCAAATGCTGGGATTAAAGGCATGAGCCACCACCGCCTGCAAAATATGATATAATAATATAAAACAAAACCTAGCACATCGGAATTGACCAAATTTAACAAACAGAAGGAAAGGAGCCTAAGAGAAGATACAAGAATCAGAAAACCACTTATTCACACACTCAGGAATCCTATTAAAACACTAAAGATGGGGCTGGAGAGATGGCTCAGCAGTTAAGAGCACTGACTGTTCTTCCAGAGGTCCTGAGTTCAATTCCAGCAACCACATGGTGGCTCACAACCATCTGTAATAAGATCTGGCACCCTCTTCTGGCCTGCAGGTATATATGCAGACAGAATATTATATACATAATAAATAAATTAGTCTTTAAAAAAACACTAAAGAACAAGCAATAATGTATGTGAAAAGGACTTTTAGATCAAACACAAAGATCTAAAAGTGTTATATATATATATATATATATATATCCAATATATATAAAGTAATGTGATAATTATACTTTATATATATCCAATATATATAAAGTAATATGATAAAATTAAAAATATGATGAAGAGCCTTGACATGATATTATGAGAAAAGGAACCTCCAAAGATGCCAATGAATTAATTTTCTCTTGCTTATCTACTGCCTGGCGTGCAGCCTACTCTAAAGAGTAGCTTGTTTCCCCAGTGAGACTCCACTGGAAGAGTGTTAATTTTAATTTGCATGTGGATGTCAATTTGAGATTGTTTCTGGGTTAGGATTGGGGCATGAGTTTACTTCTTTCACTTATAGGAATCCAATTATTGCAGACCCATGCAGGCACTGTGCATGCTGCCACAGTCTCTGTGAGTTCATAAGTATAGTTGGTAGATGATGTTGACTTATAGGATGAAACACGAATCTTAAAGGTCTTATTAAATTAAATGCCAGCTATTGGGGTAAATTCTGAAAGATTAGAGAAGCACAACAAGCCACAGCTAACCTCATATCACCAACTTCTCAGCCGATCCTTTTTCCTCAAACTGGAAACCATGGATCTCAGCTGAACTGCTGTTAAAAACCTAAAAGCTTAACAAGCCTCTAATTCCTGGTCCTCACCCCTAATATACCTTTCAGCTTTCTGTCATCATTTCCTGGGATTAAAGGTGTATGTCATCATGCCTGGCTGTTTCCAGTGTGGCCTTGAACTCACAGCTTAAAGGTGTGTGTGCTACCATTTTCTGGCTTCTATGTCTATCTAGTGGCTGGTCTGTTCTCTGACCCCAGATAAGTTTATTAGGGTGCACAACATATTGAGGGACTGCTGGGGATATCTTTCTGTATGCTGTGAATGTGTTGCCCTGGTTGATTGATAAATAAAATGCTTATTGGCCAGTATCCAGGAAGGAAGTATAGTACAGGTGGGATAAGAAGAGAGGAGAATTCTGGGAACAGGAAGGCTGAGTCAGGAGACACCGCCAGCCACCACGATGAGAAGCAAGATGTAAAGTATTGGTAAGCCACAAGGCACGTGGCAACTTACAAATTAACAGAAATGGGTTAATTTAAGATATAAGAACTAGATAGCAAGAAGCCTGCCACAGCCATACAGTTTATAAGTAATTTAAGTCTCCATGTGTTTACTTGGTTCTGAGCAGCTGCAAGAGCTGGGTGGACACAGGAAAACTCCAGCTACAAGGGACACAATATCACCCCAATAGTGTCTTGTTTTCTTGGTGTCCTCCATTCATTTTGGCTCTTACAGTCTTTCTGACTCATCTTCCACAGGGTTTCCTGAGCTCTGATGGGAGCCATTTGATGGAGACAACCTGTTAGTTAGGGATACGTGTTCCAAGGACTCTCATTCTCTGCATACATTATCTGTCTGTGGGTCTTTGTATTTGTTCTCATCTGCTACAAGAGGAAGCTTCTTTCACGATAGCTAAACAATCCTGCCTAGCCACTGGTCAATCAGTGTTTTATTTATTGACCAATCAGAGTAATTTGACATACAGACCATCCTACAGCAACTTCCCATGGAACCCATTTGACCAATGACTCAATTAGACATAGCCCATCCCCATACTGGAAGCTTCATTTGGTGACAAGAGATGGCTACTGGGACTCTCTCTTCCCAATTATTTGATGATTTCATTTAGATAACCTTCATGTCTGTGTGGATTCTAGGACGTTTCTGATGGATTGCGTTTCCACACTTTTCAAACAGCCCTCAGTGTTTTCTGTCTCTCCCAGAATTCCCTCCCTTCCATCACTTCCCTCTCCTTCTGCTTTGGGTCTTCACTGTCCAGTTTCTCTATATTCTTTCTGCTTGTTTTGTTTTTGTTATTTTGTTTTGTTTTGGCTTTTTTCTTTTATTTTGCTTTTTTGAATTTTTGAATTGCAATGTTAGGCTTCAACAATGAGGCTGTGCTTCCACCTGCTGGAAAGTGTTGGAATAGGAACTGTTTTCCTTAATGATATTGATGGAAAAGCTGCAACAGATAAAAAAGAAAAAAAATTGAAAACATCTAGATGATTTTGTGTTAGAAGTATGTCAAATGTTTGTCATTGTTTCTTTCATTTTCCATTAATTCTACTTCATGTTATCTCATCATTATCTTTATTTTTATTCTTGCTTGTAGAACAATATGCCTTAAAAAAAAACTATCATTTGCCACACCCCTGGCACAAGCCTTCCTCCCCATTAGAGGTCAGTGCTTCTTCCTGAAAACCAGATAAGGCCTCCTACCCCAACCACCTTAGCCCGTCTGGAATGATCCCAAGTGCCCCTCCCCTCCTTATCCCAGAGCACACCTATGGCAAAAGCTTCCCAATCCACCAGAGGCCAGGCCAGTACCCTGAACCCAAGGTAAGTAGGACAGCCTCCCTAACCCAGCCTATGTCTGAACAACCTCATCTAAACCTCCCCTCCACTCCTTGTCATAATATCTCAGACCACAACTCTGACAGAAGACTGCTGTCCCACCAGAGGCCAGGACAGCATCCTGAAATTCAGGGAAGACTGTTCCCCACCCCACCTAATCTTCTCCAGCTGCCCTCCTCTCCTCATCACCATATGCTGACCTACATCTTAAGCAGAAGCCTTCCACCCCATCAGAGGCCAGGCAAGCTCCCTAAATATGAGGTAAGCTACCCTCTCCTTTTGACCCACCCACACCTGCCCAGCATAATCCCAAGTGCCCCTCTTCTCCTTGTCACCACATCCAAGCCCAAACATGGAAGAAGCCTCCTACTCCACCTGAGGACAGGCCAGCATCTGGAACCACTGGTAAGACTCCACCGACCCGTGCTCCTTGAGAGTAATTCTAACTGCCCTCCTCTTCTCCTCACCATCTATATCCTGCCCACACCTCTGGCAGAAGCCTTCTGTACCATCAGAGGCCAGGCCAGAACCCTGAGTAGCAGAGGCCAAACTATCATCCTAAACCACAGGGACCAGGTCAACTCCTTGAAAACCAGTAAAAAGCTTCCCAACCCACTAAAAGCCAGGCCAGCATCCTGAATCATAGAGGATCCCCAGTCAGATCAATGGCCATGCACATAGCTTGAACTTCAGCCCCAAACTTTGACAGCAACCTGTTACTAAACCACAGGCCATCTAGGCCATCAGAAGTCCAACCCTCAATACAGGCAAAGTCCATGTACTCACCCAGTCTGCAACAGCCAAGAGACCAGAGAAGAAACAGAAACCAAAGAAGAAAACACCCATCCAACAAAGACAAATTCAGAATTCAGCACTTAGACCTATAATCACTCCAAATCCAGATGCCTAAACATAAGTGTAATAACACAAACAACAACAGCCAGCTCCCCACTACAGCAAGCCCTGAATATTCCAACCTAGCTGAAGCATAAGAACACAAACTTAAAACCAACTTTATGGTAATGAGTTACTTAAAGAGGCAATGAAGAAAACCCCTAAAGAAATGGAGGAAAATGCAACTTAAAAAATGAAGGAAAATAATAAATCTCGTTAAAAAAAAAAAGGTCAAGAAAAAACAGTTGACAAAACACAAGTAATTGTTCAAGACCTGAAAATAGAAATAGAAGCAATAAAGAAAACACCGAGAATTCTAGAAATGGAAAGTCTAGGTAAGTGAGTAATGTTCTAGAGAGCACCATGAAACACTGATAAGAGCCTAGAATGTTCGAGAGTCTATGGTAATTCAGTAACCAATATCTTCCCAAAACAAAATACATTCCTGATCTTGGGATTTTTTTTGTTTTGTTTTTTTGTTTTTGTTTTGTTTTCCAAGACAGAGTTTCTCTGTGTAGTTTTGGTGCCTGTCCTGGATATCACTCTGTAGATCAGGCAGTCCTTGAACTCACAGAGATCCGCTTGGCTCTGTCTTGCAAGTACTGGGATTAAAGGCATGCACCACCACCACCACCACCACCACCACCACCACCACTACCACCACCACCAGGCAGGCAACCTTGGGTTTTTTATTAGTCAGACTATAGTAACTACTAGAGCCATTGTGTCCCATTAAAGAGTAACTACTCTTGCCTCTATCTCTCTGTATGTACAGATACATATACATAGTATGTACACATATAACTATACATATATATTATATGCAATATATATTTTTGATAGACCCCAGACCCAGGGTACTACCTTCTCAGATGGGCGCCCCAAGAACCCAGACTCCGGTCAGTTAATGCAACAGCAAGAGTTTTATTGTTGCGGCTGTACAGTCAGGCTAACTCTGCTCCAAAGAGCAAGAGTCGCACCTACTGCAATCACATGAGTATTTTTAAAGGAAAAACTCACAAAAGCCATAAGATTACAATTCTCATACAATTTCATTTCGATTGATTTATGTCTAGTCATAAGATCATGGTCTGGTCACAGAGTGATCACAGAGTGGATACAGTCACGTTCTTCCTGAAACCTCAAGGGGGGGTATCAGGGCGGGAGTACACAAAGGTCACAGTGGTCCTTCCTGGAACACTTGCAATTATCCCAGTCACAGTTGAGCACATCTCTTAACAGAAATCTCTTTACATTGTTACATTGTTGCAGGGGTGGTTGAATAATGGCTGAGTCAGGTCGCCCTTGGATTTTTTTTTTTAGTTCCTTATTCTCCTGGGGCTTGGGGGGTGTAAGCCTAAAGGGTTAGGGTCTTTCATTTATACATGTGTGTATGTCAACGCATATATACTTATCAATTTTTAATCTATTTTCTATTCCTGAGTATCACAATAATTATTTTGCTGTTATAATAATTTTCAGGTGATTTTAACATTATTTAGATTAACTATGTGCTAATTTTAATCTGATTCTGATGTAATTTGATTGCATTGGAAATGTCCACATAATCCAGAATTAGTGTTTAGAAAGTTTCAATTGACGTTAGTTGGAATCTTTAGAAGAAGGAATCTATAGAATGATCCTACATTATAAGAACATGTTTTTGGTGTTACTGTTGGTTTCTGTCAGAATTCTAACTTGAAATGTACATTTCCATCATTTCTATCCCTGATTGTTCTTCTTTGTTGTCAAATTTAATACATCTGGGGTTAATGAAAACCCAAGCTGCTAAGTACTCCTGTGAAGCATTTTTCTTGATTGAATTATTTCAAGTAAGAAGACCCACTCTAAATCAGGATGTGTAGAGGTGAGGAGAACAATCTTAAATCTATAAAACACCATATTTTTTTTAAAAATGAAATATAATAATATAAAATAAAAAAATCACATCAAAAATTGGAGATGGAAAACAAAAGAAAAAGCATCCCAAGAGAAGGGATGAGTATCTGAGACCTACTTG